>JARHVA010000515.1:3612500-3847500 GCA_037957365.1 Torreya grandis
AGTACCTTTAATTCACCACCAATGTCAAAACATGAAGGGGAATTATGGATAATGAGATGGATTGGTTTATGTATGGGTGGAAGGAATTGAATCCACCCCAAGCATAGAGGTAATCATAGACAATAATTAACTTATTAAGTGTATAAATTATTTAGATGTGTGATTTTCATGGGCTCATCAAGCTCTTGCACATATTTTTTTGCCAATTTGTAAGCGCCTTAACTATAATTGGTAGTAATTGTGTATGGACCCAACCAATTATGATCAAATTTCCCTTTATTTTCACAATTAATATTGGTGTTTTTCTCTTATTTTCCTTTATCACAAGGTCCCCCACTTCAAATTCTAAATATTTGATGCATTTTTCATAGTTATGGTGTAACCTATTTTGATATACTTTGAGGTGATTAAGGGTAGCTAGCCTTTTCTCATCCATAATTTCTAGCTCATATAGTTGTGCAACTCAATATTTTTCATCATCAATGATATCCTATAATAAGATACGTAGGAAAGGTATCTCAATATCAATAAGGAGAATATATTCAAATCTATAAATCAAGGAATATGTAATGGCATATGTGGGTGAGAGGATGTTGATGCAGTAAGCCTATAAGGTAAGATAGAGATGAAAATTCTAGTCATGGCAAGTGTGATCAACAATATTTTTAAGCATTTTGACATTGGTTTTGTTAGATGCCTTAGCTTGGCCATTTCCTTGGGGATCATAAGGAGTGGACCATTTGTGGTGAACTTGAAACTGAGCATAGAATGCCTTGACATCTTTATTTTTAAATGAATTTCCATTATCTATAATGATGGGGGATGGGACACCATAACAGAAGATAAGATGATTTAGGATGAATTTGGATATTTGCTTCCTAGTTACATAAGTGAGAGGAATAACTTAAACCCACTTTGTAAAGTATTAGGTAGTAGTGTGGATATGCATGTGGCCATAAGATGATGTGTAATTTATCTTCCCTATGAGATCATGTCCCTGGATGGAAAAAATCTAAGGAGTTTTTATTGATTACAATGATTGAGATGTGTAGTCATATAAAATGCAAAATGTGGTAACTTGAGCATGACTAATGACACCTAATCCATATGTCCCTCTTGATTTCTCTCTAGACCCTTTTAGGCTTGTTTTCACTAATCCCCAATCATCCATGGCCTTTCAAACTTGACTCCAACTAAGTCAAGACCCTTTCTTCATGACCAATCCATTACCCCATGTCCAACCTACCCAGGATAATAACACTAAAGTTAGAGAGTAGCTCTATACCTTAGGGTATCCCCTTTTTAGTGATCTTGTTCAATCACATTTTGAGCCTAGGTTACCATTTTTTCCTAATTCCTCTTATTTATTATGTTAGCCTAGCTCGATTTCATCTAACCCATGACCAATAGATCTATGTAAAATCCCATTCAAAGATCATTTGGAGAGGGGTTAAAAAATATAATTTAATTAAGAAAGAATATAATCAAGACCACTGAAGCAATCTTCCCTATTCTCTACATAAATCCACCATATACAATTTTTAGCTAAATCAAGTCTTTAAACTAGTTCTTGTCCATTTCAAGCATACCCATTTTTAACATTTCTTTCACTATTGCACCAAGCACTCTTAAAGGGAGAAATACATATGGCTTGATCCCTCTTTAGAGTATTGGTATGTAGGTAGTGTTCCCACACACGGGGTATGAAGCACGTCCAATATATCTTACACACACTAAACTCTTCACCCTATTTGGCTAAGTTTATTTAATTGCATAGAAAAGACAAGCACATGAAGAATCATTTCTACAGGGAGCCCTATCAGCAAATAATACCTAAAATTTGGTACACAATCTCACGTTAAGTAGGTGAACAAAACCTAGAAAGATCAGATCTTAGGGATTAAAAAACTAGGGGAGGACTACAGTGCTAGAGCCTAAGGTGTCTAGTTATAGCACTCTTGTCCAATCAGAAAATGAAGTTCAAGAACTTGTTTGCGATAATGTCCTAGTCCTACATGCAAATTTCTAGACCTTGTCTGAGTTAGAACAGTCCTGAATAAGATAAGTTACATTTCTCCTTGCCCTCTTACTATTTTTAAAAAGATCAAATCACAATCTAATTTCACAAATTAGTAGCTATAATTAAAAATATTATTTACTAATTTATCCTACTCAGACTTATTTATTAAATAGTAATAAAACTCCATTATTCCCAAAAACAAAAAATCATTTAGTGAACCTGAATTACTTTGAATTTTGCATAAAAACCCTAGAAACCCTAGGGTAAAATTCCTAGCTGATTTTTCCCATTAAATTTTGAATTTTTTCTTGAATATTAAAATCAAAAATTTATCTCAAATTTTAAAATTTTATAGTAAATTTATTTCAAAACCCTAGTTGAATCAACTAGCTCCCAGTAATTTTCTAGCATTAATTCAATAATTTCATAATTTTTCGCTTGCACATATAAATCAAAAATTTATCTTGAATTTTAAAAATTTGAAGTAATTTTTCAAATAAATCTATTTTAAACCCTTATTGCATCAACTAGCTCCCAATAATTTTATAGTAATTTTCCAATCATTTTCTAAATTTTTAGTTGCATATTAAAATCAAAAAACACTTTAAATTTCAAAAATTCATAGTAATTTTTAACAAATTATTTTTCTCAAAACCCTAATTTCATCTACTAGGCCCCATTAAATCAAGCACTTTCCCATAAATTATTGAATTTTTTTCTTGAATACTTAACTCAAAAATTCATTTTCAATTTAAAAAACTCATAGTATTTTGCAAAAATATTTTTGAAAAATCCCTAGTTGCATGTACTAGCTCCTATTTTGCTTCTTGAGGTATCACCTTACATCCATAATCAAATTACAAACATGATTCTCACTTATGTACAAATTTTTCTTACATTTTTCACAAATAACAAGGAAATCATAATGGGCCCTATCATGTATATGAATGATGAAGTCTATCATATGTTAGTACAAAGCTTCATTATTTGCATTTCATGCTTATTCTTCATTATATGGGATGATGTTAAGCAAGTTATTCTTAAACATGTTAATAAATATTTTGCATCACCTCCCTTAGAGCCTCTATCCCATGCTAAGTCATGTTGCATGGTCCATTTTTCTCTTCCCTAGGTCACTACCCATCACCAAAGAGCCCAGTTAACACCCTTTGTCCCTCCACCACCTAGACCCATTGATTATATTTTCTCTCTTCTTGTAACTACTACTACTCCTATATATATAGTAAATAATGTGGTTAGAGATATTACTATATGTTCCTTTATGCCTCTTCCACCTAGCTAGGAGCCTCATCATCTTTTTCTTCCTACCCATCCCAAGCCCAACCCACTCACACAAGAAAATTTACACAAGGCATATGACATTATTGATCAAATGAGAAACACTCTAGCTAATATTTCCATGTTAGAACTACTTCAAAAAGCTACTTTATTTAAGGACATTCTTTATTAGGCACTCCTTAGAATTTTATGCCTATTGATTCAGAACCTCCATATTTTTCATTAGTGGTCAACATTTTAAAAACTATAGAAGATGAAATTTATTTTGACAGTGAGGACATGCCTTCTCAGATAGTTATTGATCAAAATTTTCCACTATTCATAGAAGTTCAATTCAAAACCAACGTAATCAAGAGAGTTATTGTTGATAGTGGTTTTGGACTTAATATATGTAATATCACATTCTTACATGCTATGGACATAGATATGACATCAATGCAAAAATAATATAATAACATTCAAGGATTTGATGATATACCATGATATACATTGGGCATCATTAGTTTTGATATCATGGTAGGACCCAAAACCCTCTCTACATAGTTCCAAGTCATGTCAGGTCCTTTCCATTATAATATTTTACTTGGATGACCCTAGATACATATTATGGGGGCCATTCCTTCTAATCTCCATTGATGTATTAAGTTTCTCCATGAGGGATATCTATAAACATGTCCAATAGACAGCTAACCATTTAGAAATTGTCAAACTATAGAGTCATTTTTTACTATATCACTAGGTGGGACACCTTATCTCATAGAACAACCACCACCTCATTTCATTTATTTTGATTAGATACATACATATGAGGTTGGATATACTAACACTTCTTGCACTCCTCCACTCATAGTCATACCTCTAGCTCTATCTCCTACACTAGTTATAGCAGGTTTAGCCATTCCAGATACTCCATCACTCACAGTTCTAACACCTGTTACACACCCATAATCACTAATAGCAACACCAATAGTTCTATTTGATCCCATAGTTACTCCACTATTTATAAATACTTTTGTAGTAGTACCATCTTTTACTACTATAGATGATGAGACTCCTATATCATAGTTACCCCTTTTGGTAAATTTAGAGTTACCATATGTACATGATGTTGATATAGATTCACAAGCTTCTTTAGATGATGATACAGCACCCACACTCATAGATGACTATTTGTGTGGATTGATATATACACTAATCATCCTAGGAGAGTACTGAGATGACTCTAGAGCTCCCATTCCATATCTTACATCACTTTTGGCATATCACACTACACTCTCAAGATATACTCCACACTCATGGCCATAAATAGATCACTTGGCACATATAGTTCACATGGTTACCTCTAAGGATATAGAGCTAGTTATTCAGATCTAGGTAGGCAACACACAACATCAACCATAGTTTATGTTAAAAATATTATTTGATTATTGTATTGAACATATTACCTATAATATGACATAGATCTATCAGTAGATTGTCATAGTAGGATGGTCGACCATTTTGTAATTTTCATAGGATTACATGCCATGATACAAATTCATGTATAAATTTACAACATATATTAGATAAACTACAAGATCGAGGTATTATTCAAATTATAGCACCAATAACAACACCAACTCCATCATTTCCATTTAATTTGTCTACTACCATGGCTAAACATTACATAATAGAGTCAACATTTCCACTACTAAAGCAACCTTCAATTAACCTTTAGTGCAATGACACCATGAACACATCATTTGAATCATATGATGTTACTTATTATCATGATCTCAGGGCATTTTATGATGGTCATGACCCTTTCCTCCATTTCAATCCCTAGCAAGCTTCATCCTTGGATCCTTTTTCCCCTCCAACCTAGTCTTTTATATCTTTATGTACATATTGATTTATTTACATGTTTGTACATAATCTCTTCTCAGCCTTGTTTGTACATAATATCTTCTTCTTGATTTTACATATTTCAAATATTCTAAAAATATTAAAAAAAATCCAAAAACATTTAAAAATATCAAAATACCAAAAATATTTTGATTGTATGCATCATCCATGCTTTACATTTCTACTACTATGCTAGACTTACATTTGTTGGTATATGATTATTGTTTGCCAATTTATCTACATTACTGTGATTCACTTGATCTTCTTTAAGTGTGTGCAGTGATATCTAGATCTTTGATTTTTTTACTCTACCCATTGAGGGGGCATCCTACATCTACATTTGAGACACACTTCGATATACACACCAATTGGGGGCATCTTCTAAATGACTACACCATCTAAGTTATGTCATTCCTACACTACACACTCCAAGTTATCATGTTGATGTACATTATTTACTAGATTACATAGATTATTGTATCAACATTTCACTAGTATATATCACTTATGTATCTCTTAACATATACCTGGTCTTGTACTAAACATGTCTTGCGTACTTTCACGCATGTTTTGATTAGTTAGATGTGATTATATGTTTCTAGTTATTTACATGCTTTCTTTAGTTTATTAGCATAGCTTTTTAGATCACATTTTTAGTTCCTTCTTATCTCCTATATATGCCTTAGGACATTTTCCAATGTCCTCTTCTATTCATGTGTGTATCTTAGGACATTTACCAATGTCCTTTGCCTATATGCCTCTATGTGATTGTGGCTTCCATACCAACTTGCTTATTTTAATTGTATGTGTTTTTGGCATTTGAACATGCCTTGTATGCTTATTTTCCAATTTTAGTGACATGTGCCCATGTCCCTTGTTTTCTTGGCCCCTTGGCCACCCTTATATGCATCTTTCTTTGTGTTCTTGTTACTTGATTGATTTCAATTGCTTGTAATGTCATGATCCATATCATGCATTTTTCCTATTTTCTTGTATGCCATGATGGACATCATGTTCCATCCATGCAACTAATAACTAACAACTAAAACTTTCAATTATAATTCAATACATTACACATGTTATTATAGTGTTACATCTATATAGGCATACCCCTATTGATCTAACAATCTCTCAAATCAAATCATGTTATATCTTGAGATATCTTGGTGATTATCATTGCTATATCATGTATATTTCCAGCTTAACACACTTTCAAGGCTTATTCTTCTAAAGGAAGTCATTACAAGGTACCTATTCCTACCCTTAAAAGAGGGGAAAACAAATAAGGGTTTTTATATAGAGATTAAAGCTCCTATCAATCGAAAATTATAGTTTTAGAACAATAAGTCATCAAACCACTTAGAATAAACCATGCAAATAGTCAAGAATCTAGAATATTATTTAGTTTTAGCCTAAGACAATAGCATCAAGGTTAGACTATAGTGCCAGACACCAAGGTGTCCATTTTTAGTGCTCCTATCCAAATAGTATAAAAATTAGGTTTTCTTGAAGCAAGCAAAAAGGTAGGTTTAACTACAATTTTTTACAATCAGACCAATTTAGAATTAGTATTTTTCAATATAGTTTTATTAGAAAATATAGACATAGGGGTAATCATGCATGACATGATTCGTTCTCACTTATAGTTTTAGATATGGTAGTTGGTATAACTTCTAAATCAGAATCCATGTTTTAGACACCAGTGATTGGGGATATATTGCATAGCAAGTTTTACTTCTTTTCTCTTAGTTTTTAGTATTACCCAGGCATTCTCAGTAGTTGCATGCTTCATTCCACATGCAGGTGGTCGGTATAATTTTGAAATGGATTTCATACAAGCCTAAGGTCCATATTCTCAAGTACCTGAGTTCCTGAGTGGCTTTCACATAAGCCAAATTTTTAGTTTTGAAGTGGCTTTCATACAAGCCTAGTCTCTATCTTTTCTGAGTTGGCTAGCATTAGCCTAGTTTTCATAACATATTTAGATATCCACACCATATTATCATATTTATAGAACATTAATGGGCTTCAAGATCCATCTCATATGACATACTTTTTCATACCAATATTAGTTATAGCTTCACTTCATGGGGTAATGATGGAGCCAAAGGGCTAGCATTTGTATTCTTGTGCCACTTATTTAGAGGGATTAGACACATAGTCCAAAAATTGATTACCACATGTATGATCATCTAGATTTACTTAGTAGGTGATGATAGAGCCAAAGGGCTAGCCTTTGCATTCTTGAGCCACTTTTCAAGGAATTAGGTGCTCATCTCTGTTCATGACATAACTTTTAGTACAACATCATCTAGCATATCCAGCATTACTCATCCTTACTTAGTATCACAATAGGTTTTACATTGGTTCACATACTTGATGAGGTGTATTCATTCCTTTTTCTTCCTCTTTCTTATCTAGATTTGTATATTCTTGTTTTATATTTCATATGATAAGAACTGATCTATTCTTTGTTTTCCATTCACAGATTCACACTTACATAATGTGCTCTCTATGTATTATCCAACATTACTCAACATCACACAAGCTTCATGGGCTTCACCTTTATAGGTAAGTGCAAATACACTTTCTATTTTCCTTTATTCTAGTATTTTGCTTTGCTACATCACTAGAATAAAGGGGAGGAAGTGTAGTCATATAAAATGAAAAAAATTGTAACTTGAGCATGAATAATGACACCCAATCCATAGGTCCCTCTTGCTTACTCTCTAGATCCTTTTAGGCTTATTTTCACTAATCTTCAATCATCTGTGGCCTTCCAAACTTGACCCCAATTGAGCCAAGACCCTTTCCTCATGACCAATCCATCCCCCCAAGTCTCATTTGTCCAAGACAATAGCACCAAAGTTGGATAATAGGGTGTCCCCTTTTTAGTGCTTTTGTCCAATCACATTTTGAGCCTAGGTTACCATGTTTCCCTAATTCCTTTTGCTCATTATGTCAACCTAGTTTGATTTCATCTAACCCATGATTGATAGATCCCTATAAAATCCCATTCAAATATCATTTGGGGAAGGGTTGTCAAATATCATTCAAGCAAGAAAGAATACAAGCAAGACCACTCAAGTAATCTTCCCTATTATCTACATACAACCAACCTATACGCTTTCAAGATAAATCAAGTATTTAAACTAGTCCCTAGCCATCTCAAGCATACCAAATTTTAGCATTTCTTATATTTCATTCACTATTTCACCAAGCACTCTTAAAGGGAGAAATACATATGGCTTGATCCCTCCTTGAAGTATTGATATGTAGGCAGCATGCCCACACATGGGATGTGAAGCATGTCTAGTGCATCTTAAACACAATAACCCATTTTCCCTATTTACCTAAGTTCATCAAATTACATAGAAAATATTATTACATGAAGAATCAACTCTACAGGGGGTTATGTTAATATCAATGACCTAAAATTTGGTACATAGGCTCATGTTGAGCAAGTGAACAAAACCCAAAAAGATTAGATCCTGAGGATAATAGTGTTGAGGGTGGAATAAAACTTTGGAGCCTAGGGTGTCTAGTTCTGGTGCTCCTATCCAATCATAAAATGAAGTTTAGGAACCTATTTGTGATAGTGTCCCAGTCTTACATGCAAATTTCTAGACCCTGTCTTAGTTAGAAAATTTTAAAATAAGATAAGTTACATTTCTCCTTGATCTTTTACTATTTTTAGAAAGGTGAAATAATAATCTAATTTCACAAATTAGTATCTCTAATTAGGAATATTATTTAATGATTTAGCCTACTCAACTTGTTTACTAAATAGGAATAAAACTCCATTATTCCCAAAAATAACAAATCAATAGATCATGTATAATATCATCATGTTTCTAACAAGAAACACATTTTTTGACATATTTACACACATCTAATTCCATGGTTGGCCAATAGTATCTTATGAAAAAAAATTATTTGAAAGGACCATTCCACTTATGTGTTCCCCACAAATCCCATCATGAATGTATTTGATGGCTAAATCAGCCTCTCTCAAATTTAAAAAATGAAGTACAATTTTTCCATATCCTATATGATAAAGTGTATTTCCAAGGAGGGTATAACATGAAGTGTTTTGGAAAAAATATTTATGTTAGGATCAATATAAATTGGAAGGTATGGTATGATCATCGAGGTAAGCATAAATATCATGATACCATGGTGAATTAGGACCAACAAACTTACATACCATCTTAGGATCTAGGCAGTCATATGTTGGGATGAGGAGTTGATCTATCAATAATTCATATTGTTGAACATCTGAGGACATTTTAATAAGTGACCTAATAGTAGCCATTACATCTATTGACTTGTTTTTGGAATGTGATACCTATTCAAATTGAATGTGTAAAAATTACTATTTTAGGATATCTGCCATGGTCTTTTATGACACAATTTTATCATCCTTAGTTTGATAATAAACATTGACCTAGCTAATGATTATTTTAGAATCACTAAAGATAGACAAATGTTGTATTTTTTTTGGATATCTAGTCAAAGTCCTATAATGAGAATCTCATAGTCTACAATATTGTTTGTTCATGTGAAATAGGTGTGAAAATCCTTGGGTATAAGGTCCCCCTATAGTGTTATGAACAATATACCTACCCCTGAGCCATGTGATGTGAAGGATCCATCAAAATATATTTTCCATTATTATGACTCATCAAGACACAAGATGGATTCATCAATAAAACCAATTGTTAGTGGTTATTTATCAGATAGTGGGGCTTTTACAAACTAATCTGCAAGTACCTTCCCTTTGATTTTTTTATTGGCATAATTGATATCAAATTCACTTAGTCTAATGACCCATTTCTCCATTTGACCTATGAATGTTGCTTTGGATACAAGGTACTATAGTGGATTGACCTTAGAAATAGAAATAGTCTTGTTGTTGAGCATATAATGACTTGATTTTTGTGAATCAAAGACTACTACCAAAAATGTTTTTTGAATGGGTTAGTAATTATGTTCATTAGTTACCAAGGTTTTGTTTGAATAATAAAAAGATATTTATTTTCCATTTCATCATGTTGAGCCAATGGTTCCCTAGGGTATGTTGAGTTATTGAAATGTAAATCAATAATGGTTTTCCTAAAGTTAGAGGAACTATCACTAGATTGGATAGATATTTTTTAGTTGTCTGAATAATTCTTGGCATTCCCTATTCTCATGAAATTTCATGTTTTTCTTAAGCATATGTGTTAAGGGATGACATTTTTTAGCCAACTATGAAATAAACCCTTAAATATAATTTATTGTTTCCTATATACTATGTATCTACTTGACATTATATGGTGGGGACATTTTTGTTATGGCTTAAACCTTCATCGGATCCACTTCAATACCCCTATGTGATATAATGAATCCCATAAGTTTAACTAATATAACTCAAAATACACATTTCTCAGGATTCATCTATACTTTATATTCTCTGAAGCATTTGAATATTATGCACAAGATGGTTGGATGTTTGGCTCAAGATTTTAACTTGCCTAGTATGTCATCCACATAGTCTTCCATAATATCATACATCATGTCATGGAAAATAACTTTCATGTCTCTTTGATATGTGGCACCTACATTATTTAGGCCGAACCTCATGACCTAATAAGAAAACATTCCACATGGGGTGGTGAATGTTGTCTTTTGTTGATCTTAAGTTACTATTCATATCTTATTATATCTAGAAAAGCCATGCATAAGTGATAATATTTCATGTCCTATCATGGAGTTGACTATAATGTTAATATTAGGAAATGGAAAGTCATCCTTGTGTAAATTTTTGTTGATTTATTTGAAATTGATGCACATGATAATTCCCACAAGATTATTACTAACTAGAATGATATTCGATATGTAATCTGAGTAGTTGATGGGCCTAATGAATCCTACTTCTAATATTTTTTAATTCCTTTTTTAATAAGATTTCTATCTGAGGTTTCATTTTATGAAATGTTTTATTAATAGGATTAGCATTAGGAAGCACAAAAGGATGATGTAATATTAAATATGGGTATAATCTTAACTTGTCAGCATAGGATTGAGTTAATATATCAATGAATTATTTTATAAGGGAAATAAATACCTCACATGCTTCTGGTATGAGTGAAGCTCCAAGTTTTATCATTATGGAATTATATTATGTACCTATACTAACATCAAATGTGTCTTCTACATGTAGTGTGGAACCATCTTGTCATGGTGTCAGTGCAATAGGAAGGTGAAGTTATTCATATATTTTTTGGATCTATAGGATCATATTTCTCCCTCAAAAATGGTGAATTTGAGTCATTCATTTCATGTAACAACCATGTGAATGCACCTAAAATATATTTTACCAAGTCTTCATATATTTCCAATTCAAATAGACTATTGTTTGCTATGAAATTGATGATCTTAGGACTATTAGGATGTTGTGCCCACTTATGGAAAGATTCAATTTATTTATCCATTGGTTCCTTAAGGAGGTTTTCACTAATGAACACATCTTTTTTTATTTTTTCATTGTTTGATAGCACCTCAAATAGTTATTCACCAAAGGACATTGATTCTTTATTTTTATTTTTGATTGGGAAACTCTTCTTGATCCCTAAAGTAAGTAGTTGTATCAAGATTGATTTCAAATCCTTTTTTATGATCACCTTATGAGAGAATATCTTGAAGCCTAATATTATGTGATAGCCTCTTCATTCTGAAAGACATCTAAGGGTATGTGGTCCTATTGGCCTCAATCAATAAGGTCAAGGTATTGGAAGTCTAATTGTATGGTAAGGATGGTGGTGTTGTCAAAAATATTAGTCTCGGTGAGCTCATTATAGAGGCTATAAAATGACTTTATGTCACTATCAAGAGAGTTATCATTATACATTATATTAATATCACTAATGAGATCATGGGGGTGTCCCCAAAGTCATTTATAACTAATTCCATGATTACCTTTATACTCAATAGGGGGATAGGTTTAATAATATTTTTTTCATTAACACCAAAACCTTTATCCTTTTATTCTTTATTCTCACATATATTGTTAGATATGGGGTATTTATTTATTTGGTAACATGAGGCTAAACCATCACCATATATCCAAGAATCACCTGAACTTTTCACCTATTCATTGTCTAGGATACCATACTTGATAAAGGAGAGGAATCCAACTTTGTGTGAATATGTTTTATTCCATAAATACATGGTGGGTTGACCATGGACTTTCATGGAAGTGGGGAGTTTTTAAATATGGAAATCATATTTGATTTAATAGTCCCCACAACCTTTGTCTTTGATTTTGAAATGTGAGGAGGCTTGAGGAGGTGGATTGATAGATTTGGATGGTAGAGTGTCTAGATGCATGTAGGAGGATGATTTAGAATTATCTAGCATCACATGCATATCGTCTTTAGATACATGCTTTGTAATAAGATAATTATTGATTTTTCTTACTATTCCTTAAACATTTTGTAATATTAATATGGTTGTGGATCTCCAAGGATGGTTGCCTCCATACTAGAGTGTGGGAACTTGAGACATTAATGTAGGGTAGAGGTAATTACATGCATGTCATGAATCCAAGGATAAACAAGAAGGATTTTAGATGGAAAATCAATATCAATGACATGGAGGAGAGTTTTGGGGGTGACAGCCCCAACCATGATAGGCAAATAAATAGTACCAATTGATTCCCTCTTTGCATTTTCATATTCCTTGATTTTGATGATATTGGCTTCAAATTTTGATTCAGAGTACCCAAGGTTCTTGACCAAATTTAGCATATAATTATTCAGCCCTAACCTATTATCAATTATCACCCAATTGACTTTGTGTTTGGTGATGATTACCTCAATGTAGAGGGGAGATTATGTGATGGTCTTGTTGATGAAAGATCATTATGGTCAAAGGTGATTTTTTGACGTGAGGATAAATGTCCTACTAGTACTTGGAATTATGAAGGTTCAATGTCAATGGGAACCTTTGACTTTTGAAGGACCTTATATAGGAAATCTTTTTGAATAAGGGATGTTTTAAGGAGATACAAGATGAATACATGTGTATGATCATTTAATAGTTTTTTAATAATGTCATAATATTTATCATAAGTGGATGTGGAAGGTTTATATGTGGATAACCTACATGGAACTTGAATGGTTAGCTTAGATCACTGAGTAGTGATAGCATAGTCTTGGGCTTGAATGGGGTTAATGGAATAAGATGTCTAAGGTCTTGGGATAAATATTCTAGTGATCTAAGTTAGATTAGGATGATCCCATTATTTTAATTTTATGGTGGTGATATGGTGATTAGTGATTCAGCCAACAACATTTTCATCATTTTATGTGGCTCTATGGTAATTGACACAATTATTATAGGTGTTTTGACCTTGATTTTTTTCATTGTCTTATTATTAATCTTACTATTAATGAATGTTTTGATCATGTTTTGGTAATAGATATTTAAATATTCCCAAGTTTTGATTTTGGGATGATGAAGAATTATTATCTAGCTCAATTTCACCATGATCTAGTAGATCTTGAACATAATTTTTAAGCTTCATGCATCTATTTGTAGCATGAATTTTAACCCTATGATAATCATGGTATTCATCCTCTTATATTAGGTGGGTTTAGATTGATTCTCATTAAAGGGTTTCATCTAAGGAGACACAGTCATATTTTTTGTAATAAGTTTATGGAACACATCTTCCAAATGTTCTCTAAGAGGAGTGAATGTTCTTTGTAGTCATTGATACCATTGTTTGGTAGTGATCAATTAAGGGTAACTATTGGAGTGGGTTAAATAGTGTGTACATGTTTTAATTTGGTCATTCCATCTCCCACTCCATTTTGTTTTTGTTGAATACTTTATGTTTCTCAGTTTTTATTTGATTTTGATTAGGAGAATCTTTGGAAAATATTTTTATTGAACCCTTTATAACAAAAACTTCTATGATTTTATCAAATGTGATTTCATAATGTAATTTTACATGGAAATCATTCCTTGATTTATATTTGAAATAAATATGTTTAGTAATTAATTTTTAAGAATGGAATAAGTAAATATTTTGGTCATACTTCCCCATCACTACAAGAAGGATGAGAAACATTCCCCATTTCATTTTATTGCATTACACATATCCATCATGGTTAATTCATACTCTACATTATATGAAAAATGTCACACAAACTATTTGGTTAAGTCAGCAAAAGTGATGATTGATCCTTTAGGAAAATGTAGAAGCCATTCAAGGGCTTGGCTAACCAATATTCTATGGAATAGTATAAGTAAAAACATCTCATTGTAAGTGAATTCTTAACATGCCATTAATTATTCTTTGACATGCTCTCTTGGGTCACCCTTTCCTTCATATTTATCAAATTTTGAGGGCTTGAAATGAGCTAGAAAGGGACCATTAAAATGCTCTTGTCAAATGTGCATGGGCAAAGCTAGTTGAACTTGTATTTATTGCTTTATATTCCTAACTATAGTGCTTGAAAAGTATTATTTTATTTATTTACACTCTTGAATAGATGGAGTGTGCTGAGGTGGTTTGGATATATGCTCATTTATGGATGAGTGTTGATTAGGGTTGGATTTTAGGGGCACATAGACCTGGTTAGTGGATTTAGGATTTTGGGAATCTAATTATTGGATGTTGGATTTTTAGTGTTTGGATTGTTATTGGTTTGTTGAAGTTAATTGGACTATTCTTGATTTTTTGATTGGTTGGAGTTGAGAGTAGAATCCAAATTAATAAGCATTTGGTTATCTTGTTGAATTTGGTCAATCATAACATGGTTTGTCTTGATGGGGTTGCTCTATATTATTTGATTTCCCTTTGATAATAGAATCAAGATCTGGGTGGGGTTCTCAACATTAGCTTGTTCTTGTTCCACATGACAACTAGAGGTGGATCTATCTTGATCTTGGTTGTTTTGGTATTTTCTATTATCTAAGTGCGATAAATATTCTTCAATGATAAAAAGTAGACTTATAAAAGATGTAATAGAATTTGATATTTATTTTAATATATGTATTATTCAAGGTGAGTTTTTCCTTGATCAGTTTTCAACTGATCACTTCTTTTTTCTTATTCATACTCACTGTGTTCAACATCACTATTAGTATGATAACCTTGTTATTGATAAAAAATTGGGAATGGGTTATTACCAAGGTTCATTTCAATATATAAATAGTTTTAGCTTGGATCTTACTAAAATATGACATGAATGTTGGAATGATTTTGACCTAACTTGTTGGACAATAATATCTAAGTCTAAGAATTGGTTTTACTTTTAGATGTTTCGATCAGTTGATTGATGGATTTGTTGGACTAGGTGTAAGAACCTAAATCAAACTTGACTCAAAAAAAGTTAGATTTTATTTTGACTAAATTACAATGATGGGTTGATAGTTTTGATAAGATTGATCAAGATGTTTGACTTAGTTTGACTGATGGATTTGATTGAATTTAATTATTTGACTTGGATGATGTTGAATTCAAATTGAGTTGGTCTTCTTGAATTTGACTTAGATGTTTGTTTGATGTTTGACTTTGGATGCTTTGAATTTTTTTACTTTGTATGTTTGACTTGTTTTGACTTTAGATGTTGACTTGTTTTGATTTTTGATGCTTGACTTTTTGACTTTGGATTTTTTTATTTCAGTTTTGTACAAGTTTAACACATGATATAATATAGAAATTTATTAAAGTGGATTATAAATTGACCATTTTCCCTTTGTTATGCCTTCTTAGGCATGTGGTGAGTGATCTTGGGAACATAGTGTTCCCTAAACCATTGTTCAAGTATATAAATGAGATGTATTAATGCTATGATAAAATAAGATCTCTAGTGTTGTTCTTGATATATATTTCATTATGGTGAGGTCCAAGTTGTTGGAAGAGGAAGATTAACAATGCACTCAAAAGGGACAAATCCCAAAATTTATATAATATGTGTATTGTCATCACTATATTATTACCAAAAAATCAAACTTTCAGAGTGTTGTCTATGGCTTGGGTATTGGATGATGAAGCCCCCTCACTTCATGATGATGGTAAAATGGGTGACTTATTGGATATTAATAACAACTCCTTCAAAATTTGTATACCCCACTAAAACATGAGATCACTATAGATGTTGGGTGATGAAGTGCTAGTCGTAGAACCCTAATAAGATGAAAAAAAATGATGATTCTTTTTTATTCCCAAGATCACCCTAGGGTGTGAGGGAAGATCATACATAATTGTCACTCAGGATGAGATGTAACAAGGCCTAAGTCACTTTTAATCCCCAAGAACACCCTATAGTGTGAGGGGAGAGCATACATAAATTTGGTCTATACTCACATAGAAGCTAAATGCAAGATGAAAAAATAAAATAAAAGATTAATTTTAACTTAAAATCTTAAATGTCTATATGGAGGTTTGGTTAATTAACTCTTTGATTGTGATCATAAATAAAATTAGTTATTAGTTTGATAGTAAATGTCTTTAGAAAGTATAAAAACCTACAAAATGTTTTAGAAAACAAATTGTTAACACGAAGATCAATCCTACTAAAACACAAATCAAATCTTCTAATCTTTAGGAAAAACTTGATAAAAGGTGAAAAAAATATTGGATATAATAGAGAACAATCATTTCAATACATAAAAAATCCCAACACTAAATAGAGTGATCTCACTACAAATAAGATGATCCCACTACAATGTAACAAATATACTATAAAAAACAAATAATGATCTTGTCAATATGTAGAATAATCTTACTACTAAATAGAGTGATCCCACTACAAATAGGATGATCCTGCTAAAATATAACAAAAAAATATAAAATAATAAAGAATGTTCCCCAGAATACACAAAATAATCCCACTATTAAACAAAGTGAGCCCACTAAAAATAAGGTGATCTTGCTAAAAAGTAACAAATAGACTAAAAAATAATAGAGAACAATCTTGCCAATGCATAGAACAATCCCACTACTAAATAAAGTGATCATGTTACCAGGGTAAATTTTAAGAGACCTGATAATAAATCCCCCTAGTTTTTGTTGTCAAATTTATAGATATATATTTTGAATTCATGAAAATTAGTAGCCAATTGTGTATAGGTGTGTTGGTGAATATAGGGTAGGAGAGTTGCAACAAGAATTTTTTATTTTCTCTACAACCCGATGATTGCATAATATAACTGGATGTATCCAAGATTGACTAGCTAAATGATGTAACTAGATAACTTATGTAATCAGATAGTTACACCATGAAATTGGTTGGCTTGTGATCTAGTGAATTGCACCATGCAACTGGCTGATTTTTACATCCATCTAGTTACACAAGTTGGTTGGTAGCATTATTCGATTAGTTGCATGATGAAATAGACTTCATTTTGAGACAGCTAGATGTTTTTTGGTGCATGTCTATGTCATGAACTAGAGAATACTATGTGTCCATAAATTTGTGTGTGTGTGTGTGTGTGTGTGTGTGTGTGTGTGTGTGTGTGTGTGTGTGTGTGTGTGTGTGTGTGTGTGTGTGTGTGTGTGTGTGTGTGTGTGTGTGTGTGTGTGTGTGTGTGTGTGTGTGTGTATGTATTTCCCTCATTTTTACACTTTTTTAAAGGCATATTTTCTCTTATAACATTTAAAATTATTTAACTATGACATCTATAGCCATGACATCAACAAAAATGACATGGATTCCATAGCTATGACATTGATAGATGTAGTACACAATTTTTTAAAAAAATTGGTTTTGTCCTAAATTATCAAAGAACTATAGTGTCCATATATATATAGTGATTGGGTTGACTAGTGTAATTTTTAAGGCATGGTATGCATGCCTCAATATGAAACAGATGTATACTTACTCAAATCTCTCATGTCCTACTATGATAAAAGTGAGACAAGGTTTAATGTCATTGTCAACTAGAAGTTTCTTTTGTTTAGTACGTCTCCTTTAGATATCCTTTATTTGGTAGGGCTTCCAACCCAAGATGTCAACCTTATCACCATGAAATAAATATTATTATATAGGAATAAAAAATACTTGGAGTCTCACTACAACTTAAAAATCGATCCATTTGGTATTTTTAACATTATTACTCAAATTTCAAATTCAAGGTTTTGTAATTTTTTATGCCTTTTACTAATGTACTAATTTCATGATTTTTGATTTCATTGTAATTAATTGGTTGAAAACGATGCTCCAAGTTCAAAGTGTATCAAACCCATTTTTGTGAGTCCTTATTGATTTTTTTAAAGCCAGAATAATTTTACATGGAATACCATCAGACATTCACTTCTAAGTTATTATCTACATTCTTCATTCTCTTATAAGATTAAAATATGATAGGTGTACATTTATATCTAATAATTAGATTGGAATTGAATTATGATCCTTTTAATGATACATCTAAAATTTCATGCACCAAATTTATTTTAGCTTTGTACTATGATGATTTTAATGGCCTACAGAAATCAACAACTCCAACTATGTTCCATAAAAAAATGAGCACAAATTTTATGTCCCTTGATGAGCAAGAGGTTAGTTTAGCATTCATATTGATCAATTGACTATTTTAATTTATAAATTGTTACAAATTTATGATGTAATATTATCTTTGCTTGTTATAGATAAGACTTAATATTATATTTGCTTGTTATAGATAAGACTTCATACATTTAGTAGAAGGAGACAAGTTACATCAAAAGGATGTCATGCACTTAAGGGATCTAGAGATTTTAACATTAGTGTAGAATCATCATTTCAATCATTTTGAATTTTTAAACATGTGAAGACTTCTCTTGTGATAAATCAATCAGAATCATCTCCACTTGTAAGTTTTCTTAGTTCCAAATTTTAAAGAGAAATGATACATTATGAAAATTTAAAATTTTATATTATTTTATTTATTTGATAATTTTTTGTAGATAAATTTGAAGTCATTTCCCTTGAAGCCACTCAAAAAAAACCCAGATTTCAATTGCCAAAGTATTCTCAACAACATTTTCAAGGTTTCTTACTCTCTTAATTTTTTTTTAAATTGATGTTTCTTAAATTAGATAAGTTATTGACTGAATGATTGTTTTTAGTTTTTGTAGTAAAAAAACAACCACTCTGATTCAAACATGTCGAGTAGAAAACATAAGCTCTTTGACTCCATGTAATAACTATTAAATTTCAAATTAGCACTAGATTTTATTTTTAATTTACCATTTTAAATAAAATTTCTTTTTGTGTGGCATCATACATTTGTCAAGAAAAATATGCCACCACCACTGCCACCCACCCAAATTTAGTCAAGGGGGAAAATATATAATTTCTTGCACAAAGTAGAGGAACACTACAATTATCATTTTTTGAGTTCCTAATTTCTCTATCGATGGTGTATCTAGCACCTAGGGGACTACATTTTTACAATAGATTGATCTTGATGATGAATTTATCAGGATTGAAAGTGAGGACCCAACTAATTTTAATTTGCATGATTTTATTCAAGTTCTAAAAGTAAATTCTCAGAAACAACCTACTACATCCTCTTCACCACCTAGCCCAACCACCAGTCCTAACAATTTAGAATTATGTAATGATGACATTACTTACGTTCCATTAAATAATCTATTGTTAGAAAATTATTTATCAAATATTGATGTTGTTTTCACTAATCTAATTGTTTTAAATTTATGGGAGACTGGGGTAAAAGCATTGATCAAGGAGATAAAGGCTCATTTTCACAAACACTCTAAGAGACTCGGTTTGTATTCACCAGTACAAATTGAACCCACAAAGATTGATGATTTAGTCAATCAAGCTCAATCTTGGGCAATTTTAGTTACCAATGATTACAATGACATTATTTTGTATATTATGTTAAACAAACTAGAAAATTTGAATGGAGAAGCCCAAGCTTAATTCAAAAAATGGTCAAGAGACAAAAACCTTATCATAATTTAAAATGTAGAAAAAGAAAAAGATTTGGTATTTTATCAAGCTTTTTAACAAATATATTCTATTTATTGTAGTTTTTATTTAATTATATTTCATTTTTAAATTGTAGGAAAAATATGAAAAACTAAAGAAAGAAGCCCATATCCTAAATATTCATTTGAAAAATGCACGTAAAAGTTTAAATGCAGTAATTACATTGAAGGAAAAACTTGTTTTTTTTAATAAATAGAATAATACATTGTTCAAAAGAGAATAAATAAAGAGCCTGGCATGGATTCTGACATTTCATTAAAGAATAAAATAGATGCATGTCCTAATATACTTTTAGTAGGAGATATAGCAAATGAGGAAAGGGAAAATCTTACAAATATTAAATTTTTTAGTACATGATCTTATTGCATCAAGAATTTTAAAGGGTATTACAAACCAAGTGGAGGCAGGATCTCTAAGAAATGAATGATATTTTATCATGTTTCAAATGACAATTATTATGTTTCAAAGACAACGTTATTATGTTTTATGTTTCAAATAAAAAAATTTATTATGTTTCAAATGTTTAAATCATAGTGTTAGAAATATTTCAATCACAATGTTTCAAATTTTATAATGTCAATGTTTCCACTATTTTATTATGGAACATCTTATTAGGTTATAACTTTAGGTATATGGTTTGTTTTTTATTTTTTAAATCCATTGTGTACAAATATTATTTTCTATGGTTTTTAGGTTTATGACTGTAGGTCTATGATTTATTTTCTATGTTTCAAATGGAAATTTATTATGTTTCAATGACAATGTTATTATGTTTTATGTTTTAAAGGAAAATTTGTTATGTTTAAATAACAATTGATTATGTTTCAAATGTTTAAATCACTATTTTACAAATGTTTTAATCACAATATTTCAAATTTTATAATATCAATGTTTTAAATGTTTTTACAATAGCAAAAAAGTATATAAAATTAGATTTCATAAAATAACAATTTAAATAAATATCAAACTAAAACTCAGGTAGATGAAACAATCTTTGAGAAACTTGCTCTTCACAGATGACATTTACATCTGCCATGTCAGTGGAATTTTTAGTCTCAATATTCACATTATCTCTATTGGTCTCCGTATTATTGATGCCTCTTCTTTCAGTAATATATATCCATGTTTTCGGAGCTCTTTCATAAGGAAACATGTCCATAAGATAATGTGAAACATACAATCTCAAGTAGGTGTCTAGATTTTTATCTAATCTATTTCAAAGTTTTGACTTAATGAAAGATAATGCACTAAATATTATTCCATCTTCCATTGAGATCAAAATCATTATATGAAAATTTTCATATTATCAAAAATATTCACTAATATTTTCCTTCAAGACACTATCAGGATAAAGTTTTTTTTCCATAGTCATGTAAAAACACCATTTTCTATTGGTTCACTTAAATATTGAGATTGCTCAATAATTTTAAGTCTAAAATGTGTTGAATAAGATGTCAATAAATCTTTTTAAAAAATAAATTTAATTTCAACTCCATTTACTTCTACATATTTAATAAAATTCTTAATAATATAACCCATATATTTCTGAAATAAATTACTTATTAGCTTTTCGCCATTATCACTATTCCAAAAAATGGTGTTTGCAACTGATATGGACTCCAACAACTCATCCCTTTTAAAATGATATCTAATTATTATATAAGCTTTGAAAAATTATACTCAATTTCATTCATGTTTTAGATATAATAATATCATATAGAATATGGGTTATGGTTACTTCTTCAATTTCAGCTCCCAAAAAATCAACTCTTCTATAAAAAGTGTGCATCGGTATATTTTTCCCATTAATGAGGATATAAATATGATCATTAATATTGAGTTTCAAATATATTTTATGATTCTAAATATCTATTAAAAAATTTCATCTCCTAAAAATAGGTCCCCAAAGTTTTCATTCGACATGTATAATATATCTAGACATTGGCATACTCATTTTCTCAACCATATGAAGTCATATATATGTGTGTGTGTGTGTGTGTGTGTGTGTGTGTGTGTGTGTGTGTGTGTGTGTGTGTGTGTGTGTGTGTGTGTGTATGTATGTATTGAATGTGTTTCATTAAATAATTAATTTTCTTGAAAATTGAGAGAATACCACATAATTTCAGTAATTTTTCCAAATCTATTAAATGGTATAAAAAATATTTTTCCTTGTCAACTTCCCTACAATATTTATATATAAAACCTATTAACGATGGATATTATTTAAAAATTCTACATATATGCTCATATATGGAAATCCATCTTATATCAACATCTTTCAAAAAAAAATTACTAGCAATCACTCCAATTGTAAATTTTTAAAGCTCTAAAAATCCTTTTGGACTACTTGACATATAATCATGCAAGTCACAAATAAACTCTTCCACTTTTGTGACGTCATCAAATATGCTAACAATTTTGTATGCAAGATTCATCATGTAATCCAATCCATGCAATGAATTGAAATTTTATGTGGAGAAATTGTTCTTTGAATTTTAACACAAAGACCATTTTTATGCCCCTACAATACTAATGCACCATCAACCCCAACACACACCAACTTGGTAGCTATTCCATAATCATCCATCCCGACCTTATCACTCAATTTATAAATAACCATTTTGTAAAGGTTTTCAATATTATAATCTTATACCATTTTATGAATAGCTAATAGATAAGGTTGTCTTGAATAGTTCTCAAAAGTATAAACATGCATTCAAACCCATGATGTGTTGTCAATTGTTGTGAACTCATAAATGGATAGTGAGATAAATTTGAATTTTTCACTTTTTCTTTGAAATCCTCCTCTTCAACCATTTCTAGACATTTCACCATTTCCAAAGCACTGCTAGTAGAGAATTATATATTGTTGGCCTTAATATTGGACTACATAACTTGTCCAAACTGAGTTTTGATTATTCCCCCTTTCTTATCAATATTTGTTTGATGTTTATGATATTTTTCATACTCGCATGCATACCTTACATGCATGCATTATTTTGCATTTTTTCATCCATGTGTTCTTGTTGTTTGTCCATCATTATGATTCAGTCACACACACACACACACACACACACACACACACACACACACACACACACACACATAGTGTGTGTGTGTGTGTGTGTGTGTGTGTGTGCATGCGCACGTGCGCATACATACATACATACATACATACATACATACATACATACATACATATATATATATATATATATATATCCAAAATTTTTCTCAATTGTGTGTGTGTGTGTGTATATACATACATACATACATATATCTAAAATGTTTCTCAATTGTGTCTAATTTGAATTGAATTTTGTGTTCCTTTCCTATATTCTAACTACATATTTTATATCTACATTCTATTAGAGTATCATTACCATTTGTTAGCTCTATAACTTTAATGAATGGATATTTTCTTGCCTAGTCAACTTTTAAAAACTTTCCATTGTCCATCTACTTCTCTTTTTTTGTAAATACTTATGAATAGAATTTTCAATTGAAGTTGGTGTTTGATGACAACGAGAAATATATTTTATAGTTGAATTTCATCATCATGAATCTCTTTAAGTGGGATAATGTCATGATTTTCATCTAGAGGAATGTATCAAGTGGTGGCATGTCATCATCAATAAAATTTTCAAGTGGTAACATGTAATTGTGGTTAATTCTTTCTAGTGACATATCATTATCCATGGGGATTTCTACATGTAAAAGGATTTTGATACTAATCTTTAATGTTAAAATAAAATTTGTTACAGCTAAATAGAAAAAAATTAATCAACCATGCAATTGGTTGGTTTCACCATACAACTGGCTAGTTTTTGCAATTAGTCAATTACACCATGCAACTAGTAAGCTTGGGCAACCGATCAGTTTCATTATGTATATATATGGTGCATAAGTCAGTTAATTACATGTGGTATTTATGCATATAAAATGGTTTTGATATTATTTTTTAAATTTAAAATCAAATTTACTACAAAGAAATAAAATATTTTGTTAATCAATAAGTACCTATATTTTGAGTGTATGTCAATTGCATAGGCACTTTTACTGAGTTTCTAAAATAAGATAATATGTTAATTTTTCTTGATAATTGGCTTATCCTCTTACCGTTATCACCATATTCCATTTTTTTTTGTTAGATGGTTGCATATGCTAGATATTTGTATGTGATGATGCAATCAGATGGTTTTGTGTGGGATGTAGCTAGATGGTTACATGCACCAAAAATTTGGTAGTGTGATTCCTCTGGATGGTTTCATTCTTGGTCCATGATAGATATTCAATCAATAAAAACAAAATGAAAATTGTATGGTCACCTAAGGAATAATATGTAGGATATATATGAAGACAAGAGAGGCCTATTTATTATTCAAGGTAATGATGATATATATTCCTAAGTATGGAATTATTGTAAACATTGGGCGGGATGACCTAGAAAAATAACTTACTTTCTAATTTTTTAGGTGAACCAATTCTATGTATTAGCCATTTAAAATAAGCAAAAATAAATTCCAAAAAATTGAATATTCATGAATTAATGAATATTCACCACTAAAATTTACCCTACCTACTATAAATTAGCCAAACATACTTAAAGGTTACAAATAGGTTACCAAATAAAAGAGAAGAATCCTACCAATACACAGAACAATCCCATAATTAAATAGAGTGACCCCACTACAAATAGGATGATCCTACTAAAAGGGTAAAAATAAGTTTTAAATAGACAAAATGCAATCCCACTAAATATTAATGTGAACCAATTATTCCTAGAGGTAAAACATCTAATCTATATAGTGATCCCATCAGAAGCCTAGAAAAAAAAATTTAGATAACATTTTGAAAAATTTAGTCTTAAATTTGTTCAGAGTTATCTTAAATCCAATTCTAATTATTATAACACTAAGATAAGAAACCAAGCCAAGCAAAAAAATAAGGATTGTGAGTGGATTGTCCCACTAGGCATGTCAAATGTATACCTTGTAAACAATAATTACATGAGAGGTTAGTTTCTTTGTTAGTATTTAAAATCAAACAAATTCACAAATCATAACTTATTAAGCATAATTCCTCAAATTGGTCAAGGTATAATTAGGACAAAAAAATAGAAATAAATCAAAATTTATTACCTTACTCATGGATGTCATTAGCTATCTGAAACACATACATTACTATGCCTAGATGTAGATCTTGGAGTTTTTGTCAATGTCATGGTGTGGTCGCATGGGCATCATCTCCCCTTACACTATGGATGGCTTGAGTAATTGGAATAAATAATTAATTATAATATAATGTGATGGCCTTCAAATTTAACAGAGCTTCACTGCACTAATTGGTCATGTTTAGAATGGAAAATGGCCCTTACATTTATAGATTTTTCATATTTATTGTGTCCATTGATATTGAATCAAGATGTGTGGCTCAAAATCAATCAAATTTGGTAGGCAAATGCATTTAGTATTTTATATTCCTAATATTTGTTGATATTTTTTAAATACTTGACAAATTTCAATGTGATGTCATGATTCTTGATATTTATTGATGATATCATCATTTATGATATTTACTAATGATGTCATAATTTTTCCACTTACCATAATTAGATGAATAATTCCATTAATGAATTAAGTAAAATATAAAATTCCAAAAAATATATGGAATTCCCAATTAAAATAAGATTAGGTTAATTAACATAATGGAAAGTGATGTGAATTTTGAAAATCAAATAATTATTCAACCTAATTAACCCAAAAAAATTCTTGCATGGTCATAATTTGACTTTGGATAAATCAAATGAAGTTGTTGATTGTATACAGTGCATTCCCCCATCATGGATGCCCCAATGTGTCACGTAATGTGCACATGATGCGTGAAAACAAATTTGGGTATTTTTATGGTAATTCATCCAATTTGTGTGTTATTATAGGAATTAATTTTGACTTGTAATTTTTATAGTAAAGTGGTAAAAATTAAGTTTCTACATTTTCCCCTATTTGAGAAGGTGTTGCAAGACACTAGACAAAGTAATGGCTTTTCAAAGAATGAAAAAGGTGTTAAAATGATTTGATAAATATTGAAGAATGATGTGTCCATGTTTTTTTGAATCTTGTTCAATTTACTAAAAACAAGTTCACAAAAATGCCTCAAAATTTTTTCGGGATGCCCATGATTCCCCCTCAAGGGAGTGGCCAAAAAATAGGATTGATATATGGGCCCTTAAAAAGAAGAAAATGGACAAGAAGAAGAGTGAAATTAACTCATGGATGAGATTAATCAAATTTAGATAATTATTACACACATTTATGTCAAATTATGAATAGATTAGAATTTAATTATCCCCAAGGCATGGGGAATTGGTAAAAAATCATCCCAAGCTAAGTGGCACACTTTGATTTACCCCAAATAGGGTAAAAGCTGTGAGCTTAGAATTAGAAGAAAGATTGAGTGACTGAATTACCCCAAAGAGGGGGGATTAATTGACTAATGATATTCCCCATTATGGTGGATTTGATCATTGATAAAAAAAATCCCTATCAGGGCCAATTTTATAGTTAATTGGACTAAATTATTTGTCCCAACAGGGTGGAATTTGATCAATGAGTTGCCCCATCATAGTAGATTTAATTATTGGTTGGTCTAAATTATTTGGTCAATTGATTTTAAATCATATATCAAGGATGTAACATATTATATAACTTAAGGATGAGTGAGTGTAAACATAGGTGTGATGGTATAATTAATTTTCAAATAATGAAGAAGCCACAAAGAACTAGGCACATGAGAATTATCAAAGGTAATGAAATAAATGATTATAAGAACATAATAATGTCTAATAATAATGAGATAATGGTGAAGAATAATGGTTGTTGAAAAATAAGGGTGGCAGAGCTGACTTGCCAAACTGAACATAACTGAGCATTGTCTATATAGTCCAAATGGCCCTCAGGATAATGTAGTTATCCTAAGATGGGATAAAATGATAAGAAATGATGAAGAATAGAATAGAAGACCTGATTTGATAAGATAATGAAATAATAATAATGGACCAATGTATATGACTCTTTGATGCTACATGATCATTCGAATATTCATATTTTGATGAGCATATACAAAGCCAAAATGTTCAATTGTGTTAATTTGATCAAGGAAAATGTGATGATGTGATGCAGTCAAAGATGACTGAAATGATTTTATTAGATAATGAATGATTTTACAAGGGGATAAATTGCTAGTGTAGTGTGACATTTTTTATAAGCTTTAAGACTTTATTTTTAATGTAACACATGATGGTATGCACCATGATATAAAACACCATGATGGCTTAGCTACAGTGTACATAAAAACTGATCCCTGATCCAATAGATAATTGAAAACGATGTGTCAATCATAAAAACAATGATGGAATGTTGATGTATGGCAAAGGCTAGACTCAAGTATAATCGAATGGCAAGGAGAACCATGATGATGACTTATTATCATAATGGACTAGGCTAAAGAAACAACAATAAAAGTAAACAAATAGGCAAACTAAGAAAAAACCCAAATAGGAAAATAAAAATCAATAAAAAGCATCTTTTCTATAATCAAGTCAAAATCCACATGTGAAGGCTCAATGATGTTAATAACTGAATGGTTTTCCAAATAAAGGATACATACAAGGGAAATACACATACCATGGGGAAAAAGACACATCCCAATGGTTGATAAAATGAGTGGCTTAATGATAAACCAAGGATAAGGACTGGATTTAGGACAAGACAAACATTTTTTAAAAAAAAAACTTAATATCTCTCATGGATATTTGAAGCCTTTTCTAATTTTTAGGATTTTTTAGATTTATATCTCTCATGGAGATTGTAATCCTTTTCCAATTTTTAAGATTTTTGGACTTTTCAATATTTTGAGTGTTTTTTGGTTTTTAGCATCTCAATTCAATAGAGGATTAAGAGATGAAAAATGTTTAAACTCATAAAATGGTGAGAACATGGATTAAATGGATTTCAAAATGGTGAAATTTTGGAATAAGGTTTGGCTAAGTTGACATCAGAAACTGAGCCTACCTACATAGTCCCAATGGACATTAATCCATTTTAGTTCAGCCCAGAATGAGATATAATAATGAATGAATAATGTTGGATAATAATGTATGATAATGAGAGAAAGTAATAGGAATCTCCAAGGACCATATCACATGAGAACCATATGTGTCCAATCATCAAAGTGTCATATGGATAATAAGCTAATTTGTTTCTAAAATGGGTCTCAATATACCTACTACTTCTATAACAAGGTTAAGATGGGGAAACTAATGGCCACAATAAGATGGCTAGGTTTAATAGTATTGAATGGATGAAATGGATGGAATGGTAATGGACTGTGATGGCCAAAATAGATTAAACAGGATGGGCTATAATGGAGATAGGGATTCCCCCAAGGGTTTAATTACTTGTAGATAATGAATTATTTATTATTTTAATATATCAACTTAATTAAGGATTGTGATATACATAAGGTGAACCCTTGAAATTATAACCAATAGCCATTTTGAGTATCTACTTTATCAAGATCCTGATGTTGATATAGATTACACTAATATTACTATGATCTTCTTGGTTATTGATTTTGCTTCCTCCAATCGAGACAAGATGTCTTTGTAGCCTCTATAAAAGAGATTATTTATAGGAAGGGAAAATAACGATTGAAATTAGATAAATGAATTGATTTGGTAATGAAATATAGGTGTGGAATGAATAATAGGATCATAATAGAATGTATAATTATTGAGGGAAAAATGAAGATTAGAATTTTCAATCACTCTCAATCTTTTTGATTTTGGGTTTGATATAATTTTGGTTGTGGCAAGGATAAATATCTCTAAAAATTATCTCAAAAGGGCCACTAGATTTTTTTGTTTTTTAGACATGAGAGATGTTGCAATATGAATATGTTATGGATTATTAGCAGTGTCGATATTGACTTCAATAATGTTTGTATCAAACAATGAAGAACTAATTAGTTCAATTATCTACACCTCAAAGAGGTTTTCATCAACAAATTAATCTTGATTTTGATTTTATCATAGCACCTCAAATAAGGTTTCACTAAGGGATGTTTACATTTGATTTTTATTATTATCTAGTGCCTCAAACAAGGTTTCACTAGAATATGTTGAGTTTAGACATTGATTATCCCCTAGCACCTCAAACAAGCTTTCACTAGGAGATTTTAATTATGCTTGAATGTTATCTTGGTGTCCCAAAAATTCTACCATTGAGATGTCACCATGGAAAATTTTTAATAATATGTGATTCTATCAATCCAATCAACATTTTTGGGAGGATGGATGTCAATGTAATGGCTAGGTTGGTTAATGGTAAAGGCATGTGTAACATAAATTTGATGGTAAAATACATCATAGTCCTTGTAAAGGCTACTAGGAGAACTTGTTTTGATGTTGAATAAAACATCCTCAATAATCATATAAGGATCACAAATGTGTTCAATATAGTCTGCAAGGACTATGTTATCAATGTTGTAACAACTACTATACCCCATAAAAATTATGAATCAAGTGGATTTGGTAAAGGTGTATATCCAATGTTATAATATCCATTAATATATTCTAATTCTAAATCTAATTTTGACTTTGGGATCTAAATCTAATGTTGAGACTTACATATATTTTGATTTTGATGTTAAATATGATATTGGTTCCAAAATGGAACACAATTCTAATATTGGTTTTGAAATAGAACCTAATTATAATCTTGATGCTGACAATAATGTTGGCTCTAAACTAGAACATGTGTCTAAGGTAAAGGTATCCATAAAGAGGGCATTTTGAATTGCATGGTACATAATTACCTTGTTTAACTTGCACTTGGAAATGAATAATTTGGTCAAAAAAATTGGAAATGGTGAATGTTTGGAAATGGAAAAATAATTGTTTGTTTCTCAATAATAATGGACAAAGATAGGATCATCAAATATGGTTCCTTCGTCAAATAAAGGTGAACCATAAATTGTTTGGGTTTGGTCAAAGTTGGGTGATTTAACAAAAATGTCAAGGATTGGTTGATTATCTTGATCTCACTTTGGAAGTGGATGGATCTAATCATGTTTGGGAAGGGGATCATGGCATATCTTGATTGACTAGTTATCAGACTTGTACACACTTGGGTCTTCAATATATAGTGGACCTTGGAGGGGAAATTATTGGATTTATTTTGGTTCTAAGACCAAATTGGATATTGGACAAGTAGACATGGAATTGTTAAATAAAGTAGAATTTAGAGAGGTATTTAAAGTAACCATTAGCTGATCAAAAAATATTTAATCATCATGTTGTCTTTGAGAAGCAATGATGTGGTTATGTTTGGGTGGGTCTATAATTTGCCTCTTCAACATAAGTAGTTCCTCTTTTTAAACAAATGTTTGAAATTAGTTTATATCAAAGTTAGGAGGGAGTTTGGCTCACTCTTCTATGAGATAAAAAATGATAGCATTCTTGTCTTTAGAAATGTATGGTTTAAATAGGGAAACCTCCAAATTGGTTTTAAATGTCATGGATCAAGCTATAAGAAAGGATGATCCCAAGTAAGGATACATGCAAGGGGATTGGTTTTGAATGGAAATGGCCCAAATAATGTGGGATTGGCTTGGTAGAATTAGCCCAAAGGGGGTGATTCAAATGAAACAAAAAATGGATGATATTACTTCATCTTTCACAACCAATAGGTACATGAGATTGAATGAAAAGACAATAAATGATTTGAATTAACATAAAATTGATCTGAAACGATTAGATTTGGTTGAAATAGACCTAATTTAGCATTCTTCCAATTATTTAGCTTTGAAGTTGACTTTGGTAAAAGTTGACATGATTTAGAATTATAATTAGAATGTGTTTCAAGATGAACCTAATCAGAGTTGGAATGTGGTTCAAGATGAACCCAATTTGGATTTTACTAATTTGGTACATGGTTTAAGATGAACCTAGTTTAGCTTGGATTGGCTTAAAATAGTAATGGGGTCAAAAGTGACCCAATGTGGACAATTGATTCCAAACTATATTTGCATCCAAATGGACCTAATTTGAATTGTTTCCAACTAGAAAATATAACAATACCACATGGATAGCATAATTATATAATTAGTCAGCATAGCATTGATATGAGGTAAAAATGGCCCAAAAATTGGTCAGGGTAACACCTAATCATGTAGGTGTGGTATGACAATGTTTTGGACATAGTATTTGGAATTTACTTGTTTTTTGATTTGGTTTTGAATTCAAATGGGTTTTTGACATAATAATAAAGCATCAACACATAATACCACAAGACTATTTTAATAACTGACACAAGATTTGCATCACATCTACTAAACATTTGATATAGTAACTTGATTTTGAGAGGAAAAGTTTAAATATTAATCCAATTAATTAAATTTAGTGATGGTGGTGTGTACTCCCAACCTATCTCAAAAGTTCATAATTGATAGGCAATCTCCAAAGGTTGTTACCTTTACACCCCTACATCAGCAAATGCTCCTCAAAAAAAGAGGTTCCTATGAAGCAATCTAAAATTGATTTATTTGAAAGAGGGTTCATGATATTTCTAACTGTCACATCTCAATGATCATGATACCATATTTTTATATTAATTAAAGTTTTAATTCACTTATTATATGGTCCCCAAAGGGAACAAAATCCATCGAATAAGAAATCCAAGTGTTGGGTTATTCATAGGGAGATAAACTCCCTATCAAAGAGACCTTGGGTTATTGTGTGGTGATTTATAATGGTTTATAATTGGGATTTAACTTATTGTTGTCATGGAAAACCTGTATGGGGTAATTTTTTAAGCCCTAATGACACCTACCAACTATTTATATCCCCATTAGATAAATGTGGCAGGTATGAATGTTGGGATGTCACTCCCTAGTCACTGCACCCTAAATACCTATGAGATAATGAACTCCACAGCACATAGTCAAAATTAAAAAAGGAAATAAGTATTTGTTTCTAATTATTAGGATCCCATGAATGTGAAAGAGAACATCATACACCAAACATTCTCTTAGGTAAACAAGAAGGGAAGAAAGCAAATAAGACTAAAGTAATTGTTTTTAAAAATCACTAAATTAAAGTGTTGGATATTTACTTAAGCACTAAAACAAAATGTGAATAAAAACATGCCTTGTTTCATGTCAATAAAACCAATTTTTTAGCTATCAAAACCTATAAAAAAAATAAGTTAGGATTTTTGTAGTGGTCTTTAGCAAATAAAAATTAAGTTGATAGTTGATTTGTTTAAGCCTCAATTTTTCACATAGATCAATCCTGTCATTTATCAAGATGATCCTCTCATTTATTAAGATGATCCCATTGATTTATAGGTGGTTATTTTGATGCAGTTCATTTTTTTCAATCTCACCATTTGTTAGAGTGACCTCGCCATTCTATAGTCAATTAAAATAAAGTCTAGAAATTTCAATGATAATCAAGATGATATAATCATTTTACTAGATGATCTCACCATTTTAAATAAAATAAAAATACAAAAAACATAATTACCTTCTATGAACTCATCAATTAGTATGCCATTCTCATTGATGCATAAGTCATTTTCACTAATTTTTTAAACACACAAAAATATACCTAGAGTCAAGGGTAAGAAGCACCTAATGTGCAAGTCAATCTCACCATTTAGAAGATCAACCCCATTGATACACAAAATGATATTGTCATTTTCAATAAAAGCATAGGGATTCGATAATCTAAAATAACCAATCAATAGGTCAATCTTGCCTATGTGTAGGTTTTTCTCACTGATTTCTTGAATAGATAGAAAGAACATAGTGAGTAGGGAAGGTAAAACTATCAATCATAGGTCAACCTCATCATTCATAGGAGAGACATCATTGATACATAGTGTGATCTTGCCTATGTGTAAAAGATGAAAAATAGAAAAAATTAAGGAAAAAGAAATAAATCAAGGTCAAAGAATAATCTGATTTTGTATTTAGAACATTAAGAAGGTATTGAAGAGCTTTGTCATGTGTTGGTCCCACCAGGCATGCCAAATGTAAGCCATAACTTCTCAAATATTTTTCCTCAAATTCGGAAAGGTCTATCCAAGATAAACAAATAGAAAGCAATCAAAATCTATTACCTTTATCATGGACGTCATTAGCTAATCAACACACATATATGATTATGCCCAGATGTAGAGCTTGGAGTCTTTTTCAAAGTCATGATGTATTCAAATGGGAAACATATCCCATTACACTATGGATGATTTGAGTAATTAGAATAAATAATGAACCAAAATATAATGTGATAGCCTTTAGATTTGGTAGATCTTTATTGCACTAATTGGTCATGTCTAGAATGAAAAATAGCCCTTATATTTATAGATTTGTCAAACTAATTATGGTTATCAATATTGAATCAATATGTGTAGCTCAAAATCAATCAAATTTGGTAGGAAAATGCATTTAATATTTTATATTCTTGATATTTTGCAAATGCTTGATAACTTTTTATATGATGTCATGATTCTTGATATTTATTGATGACATCATCAATTCTAATATTTCTTGATGATTTCATGATGATGTCAAATTAAGGAATTAAGAAAAGTCTGAATTTCCAAAAAATCTATGGAATTTCCTATTAGAAGAATATTAGGTTAATTAACATAATGGAAATTGGTGTGAATTTTAAAAGTCAAATAATTTCTTGACCTAATTAACCCAAAACATCTCTTTCATGGGTTTAATTTAACTTGGGATGAATTAAATGAAGTCATTTATTTTATATGGTGCATCACCCCAATTAGGGATGCCTCAATGTGTTACATAATGTGCATATGATGTGTGTGAATGAATTTGGGTTTTTCAATGGTAATTGATCCAATTTGTGCAATATTATAGGAAGTCATTTTGAATTTCAATTTTTACATGAAAGTGGTGAAAATTGAGTGTATACATACCTCATTTACATACTAGTTAGTAATAAATACAAATTAAAATGCAAAGTTATACTTCTAAATTCTAAATTAAATTAACAATGAAATGCCTTTGATTAAGTGAAGAGGAGCTTATAAAGTAATAATTTCACTTACCCATAAGCAAAGGTGATCTTCTTGATGTAAATTTTATAATTAGATGTGTATGTAGCTACATAGGTTATAAAGAATGCATCAAGAATTGAAAAACACTTCCCTTTGCAATATTGGTGATTGGGCTTGATGGATGAAAGACTAGGATGCTATGATTGGCTCTAAAAGATGCAACACTTTTTTATGTCATGAGAAATTATTAATAATGGAGGGATGAGATTATATTTATAGATTTTCAAGGTGATTATGATCCATTGATCTTGTTTCAATATCAATGGTGGATAATTGGTCCTACTCCTCATTGAATGAGGGGAGTTGGAGAGTAAATATGGTAGGTTGGAATGTGTAAGGAAATGGAGTAATGAAGAATAGGATTAATTTCATTTGAATTTTAAGGGTGGAAGACTTTGGTTTCTAAATTATATTTTATTTTTACTTTTTTCCACTTACATGGGATTTTTTTTTATTGCATGGGGATTTGTTAATTGATAAGTTGATTGGATGTCACCCATTTGAGGTGACAAATTTGATTTTTGGTTTTTTGATAATATGGAATTTGTACATTTCTTGCATTTTTTATTTGTGTTAAATGAGATAAATTTGCATGATTCATTAAATAGTTAACTTTGATTTGATGTTTGTGATATTTTTCAAGGTTCATTGTGCAAATAAAATTAGCTTATTAATTGATCAAGGGTGATGTCTACAAATTGATGAATTGAACTAGGATGTGGTTGGAAAATATTATATTATGATGCAATGTGATTATATGTTTAGTAATGTGAAGACAATTTTTTGATTAAATGGTTATTAATTGATTGATAGAGATGATAGAATAAATTAGGGTTTGATTTTGTGATGAAGAATAATAATGGTGAATGGTTAAAATCGACTTGAGGTGTCTACTTTTAGGTGTCTACAATAGAAATGTTGTTTGAAAACTTTAATACAATTGGTATACTACCACCTTCAATATTTTAAACATTTAAAGTACCAACAAAATTTGAAAGAACACTAATATTTGAAATACTTTGTACAATATTGTGAGAAACTAAGATGTTGGGAGAACTAGAAACACTTGAAACACTAGAGATACGAGAAACAATAATATTTGAAACCAAAAGATCATCAAAATTTATCGAGTGAATAGAGGCATTCACTTTTGATGCAACAACATCATTATTCACAACTATAAAATTTGAGACACCTCTTATAACTCTAACACTTTAGATATTTGAAACCTTGGAAATAGTAGAAATAGTTGGGGTGGGTATTGCTAATGATAATTAGGCTTGAATAGGTACAATTGAAATAATAGAGTCTCCATTGTCACATCCTATACTTATGACATTGAATGGTATATAAATGGTTGATGCACTATGTAGCACATAAATTGATAACAAAAGGGAAGTAAATGACATAATTGAATCAATGAAAGGCAATGTGGTACTTTAGAAGCTAGGTTATGTGTAGAAATTAATGAAAATAGAGGTAGAAACAATGTTTGGGATAATCAAGAGATGAAACTTCAAATGTTTTCACACTGAGTCTCTAGATGTTTAAAAACCTTCTCACGTGGGTCCTAATGCTTATTCACACCTTTATAAAAAAACATTAATCCCTTGTATATATTGAGAAAATTTTACTAGCCCAAGTTATAGGTTCCATTGTTAGAGAATCTTACTCATGTTTGTTAGGCTCTAGGTATTTGTGTTTACCTAGTTTTGTCTTATGTAGGGTTTAGTCCCACATTGGCTAGTTTATATTTCATCTTGTTTTGCCTTGTATATATAAGCAAGTGCTATTAATTATAGTATACATGTTTCTTTATGATTTTACATGATTTTGTAATACCTTTCATATCTCTTTTATGTGTTAACAATTGTTTGTTTATAATTGGTTTTATCCTTATGAGTATATGTTGAAGCATCAATGGCTATGGTACTAAGCCATTGGATAGATCTTGGTTAAAGAGTTTTGATAACTCTTTCATGTTATCAAAGCCATCTCTAATATCCATTACTCAACCTACTTCATTTTATTTGTGTCTTTACAATGTGATTTGGATCTGAGTTGGAATGAAATCAACATTAGCATGTGCAGGTCTATGTTGGAAGGAGATTTGACTCCCAGTTGCCTCAAACCTATGCCATCCTATCACCATCCTCCCTACCTCAACCCTGCATCATCCTCTTATTTTTTTTGGTCTAAGTTCTATGTTTTAGAGTATATGTTGGAGGTTTGGCATTATTATTGCTTTGTTTTTTCTAGATCTTCATTTGGAATTAAAACTCTCTATTATTATGTTGAAAGATCTGCTACTACATTGGCGTAGAGGAGTTTCATCTACTATTAAGCAACATTTTGAATTTTTACCTACATTGGATTTACTTTGAAAAGGTTTAGATCTCATCTTGGCTTCACCTATGGAAAGGTTCAAATTCTTTGTTGTTGCATTAAAGTTTTTATTAGCAAAACCTGAAGCATGTGGCTTTGGAATTCTACCCATAGTGTTGTCATTTTTTTGTTACTACTGCATGGAAAGATTGAGGCTTTGAAAGAGGATATATCTACATTGGAAAATAATTGTGGCACCCATCTTAGTAAAAAAACAATATTCTCCATTTTCTCCTCTTTACATAGCTAGAAATTCATTTTTTTGCCTTATTAAGCTATATTTTTCTTTAAAAAAGAAGTAAAACTTGATTGCATGCATACCAAAGTAACCAATAAGACTATTTTTCAATTTAGTTAAAATTTTCAAGTCCATGTAAAAATTATAGTTCTAATTAGTGGTTGAATGCCTATGCTTATTTCTAATTTGGTCTCAAATTCTAGGTTGTAGTGTTTTTTATTATTTTGAACCATTTTTATGAGAAATCAAAATGCTTATAACTTTCAAGCTATAACTTAGATTTGAGTTCTATTTTTTTTAAAGTGCATATTTTTTTATTATCTATCCATTAGTGTCATTAAATTATAAAAATGCACTATTTTATAAAGTATCACATTCTAGGGGGTCTCTTCACATTAGTTGTGATGCATTGTACTTATTGTCATGTGGTGACATCTTAATGGTGACACATTTTCTATGTTTTGACCATTTGTTGAGAAAATATTTATTGTTTTTCATGTACCTTATATCTTTCATTTTTTAGGGATCGAAGGGTGAGATCTGATCTAACAGGAGGTCAGACCACGTCACAGGCAACACAAAATTCCTTCTTGCTTCTTCTTGATTGCATTGTCATCATTTTTTGCACTCATAAACACATTTTTTATTAAGTTTGATGTCCTATTATTGAATGTAAATTGTCACTACTATGAGGTTTTTTGTGCCATGGGCCCTGCATTATAGTTCGTGCATGCACTATCTCAAATGCATTTTTGGCTAAGCCCAACATCCTTTTGCATGTGCTTTGTAGTTTGTTGTTTTTAGTTGTTGATCTTTTTTTAATGTGTTTGCATACATTATGTATATTTTCACTATTTTTCACACTATTCCATCAACCCATGACATGTATTAGTACTTTAACACACTGGTAGTTGTGTCATGTATCTTTGAGGCCCCTTTCTTAACACCTCACCTTCTTTTATGGGGATAGCTCTTCACTCCCTTATTTTTAGAGCATATCTCTTGATGGAGTATTCGAAAAGTTGATAGTCTCCTCATTTAGAGCTATTATGGTGAATCTTAGTGTCTTCCTTATCTCCATCTAGTGATTTTTATGTATAGGTTATATTTTACTTGCACTGATTTATAAAGTGTCATGGGAGTTTGTTGTTTTAGCCTTGTCTACCTTCATGCATTTATGTACTCTATTCTGATCACCTTTTCACTTCTTAAATTAATTGTCTCTTTCATTACCACCATGGGCCATCTTCATTGAGAGACTTATCTATATTTTTGACACCTTTTTTAGACAGTTGACAGTCTCCTTATTTGGAGCTATTTTGGTGTATATAGTGTCAGCTTATTTAGTGTTCAAATAGTGGATACGGGCCACTTGTACAGACTTTTGTTTCTCCACTCCATATATTCATAAATATGGGGGGTTTACATTCTAATTCTTGGTGTTTAGCATTCCTTACAAATAATGTACTTTTTTGCAGTCTTCTTGATTGAAGTTATTCTAGTAAAGCCCAGTGTTAGTTGTTTTATGATCAAGTAGTGGATTCAAACCACTCGTGTAGATTGATTTCTTTTAAGACTTACAAGTACTTGAAGTACAGACTACTTCAACATCATCTTTTGGGGACTTTCTATCTCTTTTTCTTCTTTTCTCTCTTTTTTTTTTTCGGGGCAGGGGGTTTCTTATGTGTTTTCTCTCTTCTTCTCCACTTATGAGAGTTATATGTAATTTTCAATTTTGAGTGTTTTTTTTAGTATTAATTTATACATGGGTATCTTATTTAGGCACTTTTTTAACCAGAACCCATTTGAGTATTGTTACTTGACTCCATGGCCTTCTTGGTGATACTTATAGTGACACCAGTGTGTTATTCACACTAGTGACCAGTGTGGTAGCCCCACCAGTCTTTGTTCTCACTTATCACCATCTTATTATAGGGTATTCAAGCGATGATTCTTTGGGTTTATAATTCTACCTATTACTTTAGAGCATAGTGTTTGTGTTTAGTGATCCTCATATTCAACACCATTCCTACTTTGACTTGGAAGTTATAGTGAATTGACATTCATATACTCTAGTATAATGGATTGGCATCCATAAGGACACATGACTTATCATTACATCTTGTATATTTATCCCCTAGACTAACTTGAGGGGGGTGTTAGAGTATTTTACTCATGTTTGCTAGGCTCTAGGTATTTGTGTTTACCTAGTTTTGTCTTATGTGGGGTTTAGTCCCGTATTGGCTAGTTTACCTTTCATCTTGTTTTGCCTTGCCTATATAATAAAGAGCTATTCATTATATTATAAATTATTCTTTATGATTTTACATGTTTTTGTAAAACTTTTCATATCTCTTCTGTGTGTTAACAATTATTTTTGTACAATTAATTTTCTCCTTCTAAGTATATGTTGAAGCATCAATGGTTGTGGTAATGAGCCATTGGAGAGATCTTGGCTGAAGAGTTTTGATAAATATTTCATCTACACCATACATAACAATTGTAATTCCATAATAGGATAAGGATCCAACTTCGTATTCTTGAGAACACCTACTACACTAGTGTAATACTATGATGCCAACTCTAGGATTGCAAGTATATCTACAACATACTATGGAAATATATGCAGTGCCTCTGAGATTCATTCCACTCTCAATATGACATTTTTTGGGATATATTATTATGCTCAAATTTATTTGATGCTCTTACTCATATCCGATGATAAGTGAGGCATTTCCTCCTCATTAATAGATTTGTAAATACTAGGGTAAAATATATTACAAATATATATTATCATATCTTGATATTTACAAATATAAAACTTATTGTATAGAAAATAAATCAAATTATATGGGTTTCAGAACATTCAATAAATCATGTTGATTAAATTTCACAAAATCACAACAATCTTTTATAAAGTAGGACATCATATAAAATCTATCGCCTCTCTCTCTACTCCCTCAAACTATTTATCAAATCTCTCCAAGGGTAGGAACTACATCATCTATGATGGTCATGGATAATTTAAGAACCTATATACTATTAAAAAAACTTAGAGACCCCGTACAACCTATTTAGCAATAGAATCTAAAATCTCACTCTTAGTCTAATATTTATAATGGTATAAGAGTTTATATATATTTTTATTCATCCAACATTATAATCCATCATAACATCATAAATATCATGCGTTTTCATCCATGTTTGAGCACTATCTTGGTCATATTTTATCTTAAATTTTTGGAGCTTATACATATCATAGAATACTACCCAACATAATAAGTGATCTTATAAATTCTTCTGATGAATGCATTGTGACATCCCTAAATAGTAATATAGTGGAAATCACTATGTTAAATATCAATATAAGGAAATAAATTTGACTTTGATACTAGTTTATGGAGTCCTACATCATTGATCGATTTTATGTTGTATTTCTTATTTATTCTATGCTTAGATATGGATTCCTTATACAAAAATAAAATGGGAATTTTCAAATTCATGGAGAAATGCATTATAAATTTTATGCCTCATAATATTTATAGTGAATGTTATGTCTCTAAATTTCTAATTAGAAGATGATGATGTGATAACTAGAGACTTTCATCTAGGAACAAAACTTGGAGAACTTTATGAACTCATAACTTAGTAAAATTTTGTGAAGATTATGTGCTCAATGTGGATCTAAAATTAAACCAAGTGTTCTATCCACGAATCTATGTTATATTAATTAAAAAATCAAGAAAATTAATGTAATGAATTATTTACAACAAATTTAAACCAAAACTATATATTTAGTCTTCTTTATTTTTTAATATAGGTGTCACACTATCACTTATAATCACTTCTTTATGATTCTCTTGTTGTGGATTTATGGTAGGTGGAATCGTATGTTATGATGAGTGTTTAAATCATTTTTTCACTAAAATAGATTCTATCTATGTGGGATATCTGATCACAGTGTTTCACATGTCATATTTGTGCAGTATCACACTCAATGACACCCATCGTAATGATTTTTTTTACTTTTCATCTACGTGGACATGATAATTTATAAAATCTCTTCCATATTTCATTTATTTCCTATGACCAATCATAGTAAGACACTTTACCTCATCGTGTAGTGGGTTTACCTTTTTCACACATGGTCCATTCCATGTGTTGTATTCTTGCATTACCATAGTCTCACCTTTTGATTAAAGTGAATCATATGGACTATGTGGATGCTTTATTATCAAATGTAGTCTAAAATTCATCACATCTATATTTTACCATTTTCACAACTAATCACAGATGGACACTTGTCATATATTTTTAAAGTTGTATTCATGCATTCACCTTTGGCCACTTTTTAATAATAAAATCCCTTCTTACTATACAGATGCATTATGCATAAAATATATCATATAATGTGATGAATCTAAACCTTATAACTTTCACTTTTCACCTCAGAACGTTATGTGTCTTCATCTTGTAATGCAAACCTTTATCACTATTTACCATAGGAATATATGCATCACTTTCTTATACTTTCTCATCATGCAGTCAATTTCATAATAACAAAAAGTGTTTATTGTTTTTTTGGATGTGTTGAATTATGTGGTGCATTCTATAAGTAATTACATCATTCCTTCATAATAAAAACACTTATACCATGAAATCACTTTTCATCAAAGGGTTAGCATACACACATAAATAAAACATGTTAAAACCTTTACATATAAATTGACCACCAAAGTGTCAAATTTCATGTATGAAAATATATTAAAATGTCTTTATAAGGGTACATGTAAAGTTAATTTATGAAAAATTAAAATTAAAACACAACAACCTTGATTATGATGTAAACTAAGTTTAAATGCATAATGAAGAAACTTATAAAATTGGATTTCATGTTGTAGATTAATATAACAATCAATACCTTCATATTTCTGGTGAAGTGAGATAAAATTGGATTTTATATAACCAGAAGAGGGAATCATAAGCATTGATATATGTAAACAATCAATTAAAAAAAAATTAAGAGAGGGAGAGAGATAAATGGTTGAAATGAACACAATTGGATTCTGAGAGTACCTAAAATACAAAGAGAAAATATTTGGATATGTGAAGATAGAGATCCACATGTTATATTGTGCCTTGTGAATATGACAAAACTTGTGAGCCATAGATAATAGTCAAACTAGAATCATGGGCCACCAATAATATTCAGACAAAAACCATGGATTGTTGAATATAATCTTTACTATTGATTAGGAAAACCCTATATAATTATGGCTCTATTGATCTTGATTATCTAAAACTTTTTGGGATCTTTCATCATTAGTAGATGTGAAAATGCCTCTCTCATATTTTTAAATTGTTGCAAGTATATATAAAAATAATTGCCTTCTTGAAGTAACCCTACTCACATGGAAATACCAAATAAATAAGTAGTAAATTAGACATGGCATCCTTGAGGGTTTCAATGAAATTTCCCACACACTTAGACTTGGGACTCAATGTAGTTCAAGTGTTTGTGAGTGTTCCAAACCCAAGTGAGAGATAATACTTCATCTTCTCTCCATAGATAACAAAATTCATCAGCATGAACTTTATTTTCATGACCAACACGCCCTTATTCCCCAAAGGAATATTGGACCCAAATATATTGTTGAGATACTATGATATTTATCTACATTTACCTTATGCCATAGTTTTCCTAATTGGTGTAGTGGTTTTAACACTTGTGTGTATATTTTTTAAACAAAAATGGTAAGGGTGATCTTTCACATCATATTTGATCCTTATATACTTCATGTTTTGGTTTTATACATGATTGTCTAATTATTACTAAGATATTTCCTAAAATTTTCAATGACTATGCTTGGGATTAGTTTTATACAATACCATCAGGCTCTGTGCATCATTTTAATGATTTGGTTGATTATTTTTTAGCTCATTTTTCTATCAACATTATAAAAAATATCACATTTTCATAGCTTGTTCATTTTTAAAATGATCTAATTAAAATGTTAGTCAGCTTATTCTTAAATTAAAAACTATGATTATGAAAATGTCTCACCAAATACCTGATAGTGAGTTACAGTGTAATTTATCCAATAGTTGTATTCAATATCTCAAAGATAAAGTGATGTTTAACATGTATACATCTTTTGATGAGATTTTCCATATGGTTTTCCACTATGAGATGAAAAATTTAGAAGTAACCATGCTTAAATATGAGTCTATTACCCTTATTTATTAAAACTATAAATATCATGACAAATCAACATTCAAGACTAAGGTTAATGATGTATCTAATTTTCAAGCTAAGAATGAGGCCAAAAATGTAGCGAACACAATACTTCAACCACCTAAAAGCTTTGTCCTTATTTTTCAAGAAATTATACAATTTACATGATTACTTAATCATCCTTGCCAAGTGCTTAAGCAGTTACTTAAATGCAACATACTATATTTTCCTCTAGAGTGTGAGTTGAATACATCTCAAATTCTACTTGAAAACTAAGATGTTAATACATATTGTGAGTACCATACATCTTAAATAAATACCACAAATAAGTTTTCTCAGTTGAAACATAAGATATGATATCTAATTGATATAAATGTTATTAAAGTTTAAGGATATAAGACTATACTGGATGAATTTATTAGATTAAACAAAACATAGAGAGAAAATGAGATTGAGAATAGCAGAGCACTTATTCAACATGTTCAACCAAGCATGAAGGCCTATTAAATAGGCAAATAAATGAAATACCCTTGAAGCATGAGATGCGTATAAGAAAACTAACCTACGTCGGCTTGCATGAAATAGCAAAGACCGAACAAACAACTAACCTCTTAACCAAAGTGGTTAAGACAACTAACCAACATAAATTACCTTAGTAAATAACCTAAGTTAAATACAATAATATGCTAACACCATCCCTTAATGAATAAACCAAAAATAAGACAAAGTTTATCTCTGAATTTTATGAACTTGTCTGTACCAAGTGGTTTGGTCATTATATCAGCTGGCTGCTCTACAGTGCGGCAGTAGAAGAGACTGATGTCTTCATTTGTAACCAACTATTGAATGTAATGATGGTGAACCTCAATGTGTTTGGTCCTGGCATGAAATACTGGATTCTTCACCATCTTCAAAACACTTTGGTTGTCACAAAAAATTAGAGTAGGCTTTGATGACTCAAACTGAAGATCCTCTAAAATTTTCTTTATACACATGGTTTCACAACCTGCACTAACCACAGTTTTATACTCTGCTTCTATTGAAGATAATGCTACTATAGTTTTTAGTTTGCTTTGCCATGAGAAAACTCCTGAACCAAAAGTGAAAACATACCCTGTTGTAGATTTTCTTGAATCAACTGAACCTGCCCAATCAGAATCAGAATATCTTGAAAGTTCAAAATCTACATACTTCTTATATAGTATGCCAAAGTCAAGAGTACCTTTGACATATCTTAATACTCATTTTGTAGCTAACCAATGGACTTCTTGTGGTTTAGACATGAAGTGAGATAGAAAACTCACTGCAAAACAAATATCCGGTCTGGTGGTAGTGAGGTAAATGAGACTACCCACTAGTTGCCAATACATTGTTTCATTGATTGGAGGTGAATTAGTGTCTATTGAAATTTTAGCTCTTGCTTCCATAGGTGTGTGAGTTGGATTACAATCCATCATTCTAAACCTTTATAGTAATGAATTGGCATACTTATTCTATGACATGAATACAGTTTTACCACTTTGCCAAAACTCAACACCTAAACAGTATTTTAGTAGTCCTAAGTTTGTCATGTCAAAATTACAACAAACATTAGCTCTCATTTTTTGAATGAGACTAGTACTACTCCCAGTGATGGCTATATCATCAACATATATAATGAGAATCAAGATATCATCACTAGACACCTTTACACAGAGAGTTGGTTTCGAGTTACACCTTTTGAAACCTGACTCCCTAAGATATGAGTCTATTTTTGTATACCAAGCTCAAGGAGCCTCCTTAAGTCCATACAAGGACTTGATCAACCTGTAAACAAGATGTTCCTTACCAGGAACTTGAAAACCCTATGGTTGAACCATGTAGACTTCCTCCTCTAGATCTCCATTCAAGAAAGCACTCTTTACATCCATTTGGTGCACCTACCATCTAAACTAAGCAGTAATAGCAATAATCAAATGAAAAGTTACCATCTTGGTGGTTGGAGCAAAAGTTTCCTCATAATCAACCCCTTCCTCTTGTGCATAACCTTTTGCAACAATTCTGGCTTTGTGTTTGTCCAAGGAACCATCTGCTTTGTATTTTACCTTATAAATCCACTTACAACCAATGGATTTCTTTCCTGGTGGTAGTTTCATCAACTTCCAAGTCTTATTTTTCATCAAGGAATCATATTCCAATTGCATAGCTAATTCCCACTCAAACTTCCCTTTGGCCTCTGAAAAAGAATTAGGCTCAAATACTTGTGAAATAGCAGTTGTTAGAGAAAGATTGACATGCTCACCTCTATTACCAAACTGCTTTCCCGATCTCAGTCTTCTACCTTCCACACCTTGTGGCAAGTCTCCTTCTTTTAGTGCTTCAATTGTGGCAGTATACCACTTTGGCTTCTTTAGTTGTTCAGCTGGAACCTCACAATGACTTGTATCAATTCCCTCCCTGGAATGTGATTCCACTAATGAACAAGAATCCTGCTCACTTTTCACATTATAACTAATAATTGAATCATTAGATAACAATGACTCAATATCTAAAACTTGACTAGTTGCTGTGAAGTATGGCATTTGTTCATTTACTATGACATCTCTATTTACCACAAATTTGTTAGTAGAAACATCTAGTAATCTGTAGGCCTTTGACTGATCACTGTATCCAACAAACATGTATGTTTTGATTTTTGCATCTAAATTTTTTCTCTTTTGAATGGGAATAAATGCAAAAGCTACACAACCAAAAATTTTGAAATCACTTACATCTGGAGTTCGACCTGACCAAGCCTCCTTTGGATTCATATTCTCTAAAGCTTTTGTAGGACTTCTGTTGAGGATGTATACTATTGTATTCACTACTTCTGCCCAATACCTATTTGGGACATTTCTGCTTTGGACCATACAGCGAGCCATGTCCATCACCATCCTATTACGCCTTTCTACAACTCCATTTTGTTGTAGAGTGTAAGGTGTAGTGTATTGTCTGTGTATGCCTTCAGTGGCACAAAACTCCTTGAACTGTTTTGAGATGAACTCACCCCCATTATCCATTTGAAGAGATTTCACTAGCCGTCCTGCCTGTTTTTCAACCATAGCTTTCCAAGTAAGAAAGTTAGAAAAACAATCAGATTTCTTCACTAGAAAGTATACCCACTTTTTCCTATAGAAATCATCAACAAGTAACAAGAAATAATAGGCACCAGAAGGGGTAGGTGTCTGCATTGGATCATGCAAATATGCATGTACCAAATCCAATACTCCCTTTGCTCTTGAAGCTTTACCAACATCAAATGAATGTCTAACTTATTTCCCCAACTGACATCCAGTACATACATGATGATTATGTTGAATAGAAGGAATCCCCTTAACCATCTTAGTCTTACTCAATGTAGTCAAATACTAAAAATTCAAATTCCCATACCTTTCATTCCATAGTGAACTTGTGTTATCAACCGCTGCAAGTGCACTTTCCTTTGCTTTGATTGGATCTGCAAGCTTATAAAAGCCTTTCTCACTGATCCCAAAAGCAATAATCTTGTTATCTTTAGTGGTGACTAAACATTGTTGTTCTTGAAATTTTACAACAAAATTAGATTTTGAGGTGATCTCACTAATTGAAAGAAGATTTTTGTTCATATCCGGTACATACCTAACATTCTTGAATGTATAATTTACTGTACCATCAAAACTTATATGAACATTACCAAATCCTTCCACAAAATATGTTGTACCATCTCTAAAAGATACAGATTCATTACTACTATTATCTTCAACAAAATCCACATACCAGTCCTTATGGCATGTATAATGGCGAGATGCCCCTGAATCAAAGTACCAAGCTCGATCCACCACAGAATTACCACTGGAAGTCATGAAAGCAAAATCTAGGGATTCCTCACCTTCACCTTCAGCTACATTCACATGATGAGCTTTCTTTCTGGGGTTAGCCATATCCTATTGTCTTTTCCTGCAATCTTTCTTAAGGTGACCAGGTTTCTTACAGTAAAAACATTTCCATTTAGATCTCTTATTACCACTTGTAAATATTTTGATGGATAGATATTTTTACTAGACTGCTTACCCTTTTCCTTGATAAAGAATGCACTCTCTATGGAAGTGGATGTAGACAACACTGCTTGCTCCTGTCGTCTCTCCTTTTGCAATAGCAATGTAGACAATGTTTCAAAATCCAAAGTCTGCATCTCAGCAATCATGTCCAAGGACTCTACAAATGACTCAAATGATGGTGGAAGATTTTGCATAACAAGAGCAATCAAATCTTGCTCATCAACAGGTTTCTGCACTGCTTTCAACTGGTCACTGATGTCCTTGATCTGTAATAAAAATTCAGAAATGGAGCCACCTTCCTGCATCTTAGTGGAAAACAACAAATTCTTCAAATACAACACTCTACCGGCTTTAGAAGCCTGATATTTTGAAGATAAAGTTTTCCATAAATCTGATGCTATAGTCGCATTTTTGACCTCTGAAATTAGATTATCTGCTACTGACAATTTTAACAACATGAGAGCCTCACAATGACGTTTATCATAGTCATTGGTAGCAGTGGCAGGCCTTTGCTCTTTACCAAGCACTATTTGATCAATATTCAGATATTCACATATTGTCAAAACCTTGTGACTCCACAAACTAAAGTTCTTGCCAGTCAAATTCTGAGAATCTGGTAGTAACAGGTGTTGAATACTAGCCATTTTACCTAGTTTTTCATGAAAATGATAAAATTAGAAAAACTATAATGACCCCTTCCTTTTTTTTAATTCCTTCTACACACTAATTCTATATTGACACTGAACAACCCTATCTGTTTTCAGCAACAAACTCAATATTGTTTGCAAGATCACAAAAATTATACCACTGAAACAATTAAATTGAGAAAACTACAATTCTAATTTAAAAACTTCTTTCTCCATTGACATCCAGATAAAAAACCCAGAAAACGGTGAAATTTTTAGCTTCTCGAATGCTTCTGTGATTATTAGTCAGTGGTAGGTCCCCAATAACCCTTATTGGCTAAAGTTTTGATTTATTTCAATTAAAAAAATAAAAATAATTGAAATATTAAAACTTTAGGCTAAAATTTTTATAAAAAAATTCAGCCAATCAGAAAATTGGCCTACCTCTAAAACTTCAGGCGAAGATTCTGAGCCCGTTTCTCAACTAAATTGCAAACCGTTTTCACCAGTGTCTTAGTTTTTATTTAACTCGCGATTTAGGCTTTTGTTTCACTGAAAAAGATGAAATGAATTTTTCTGATTTTGCCGACTTTGTATGGCGCCCTTGCACAGATAAATTCAACAGAGGCTTCTGAGCCTCTAAAATAGCTTGTATTCGCTTCCTTTTGGTCTTATTTTGCCTTTTGATGCTTCCTAGAAATTTTTAGACCTTCTGGTTGAGTTTTCTAAATTTTGTGATGCTTTCTCTCTCCTCAACTCTCCATTGGGAGCTTGAAGCTCCTCCCTGGCAAGACACCGACCTCTCTCTGGGTTCAACAAACCTCCACTCAGTTTTTACAAACCATAGGCTCTGATACCATATTAGATTAAACAAAACATAGAGAGAAAATGAGATTGAGAATAGCAGAGCACTTATTCAACACGTTCAACCAAGCATGAAGGCCTATTAAATAGGCAAACAAATGAAATACCCATGAAGCATGAGACGGGTATAAGAAAACTAACCTACGTCGGCTTGCATGAAATAGCAAAGACCGAACAAACAACTAACCTCTTAACCAAAGTGGTTAAGACAACTAACCAACATAAATTACCTTAATAAATAACCTAAGGTAAATACAATAATATGCTAACAGAATTATCTACTCCACTGAATCAACTTTTGAGACTCTTTAGCAATCCACTTCTATGTCACAATACTAAAAATTAAAACTACATTCACATGGAAACAACTAAACAAAAATAAATGATTATCCATGCTCATATCTTAGATGGTATTATAGTAATGGTTACAAGTTTTTTAAAATAGGTCCCATCCATTAATTTTATGAACATGAGATTCGAACAAATAATTATAACAATAGATTTATGTTCATACATGCTTTTATTGATTCAAATCCTACGATTACACATGGAATTATTGTCAACAATTGTTTCAATCAAAACTTATGTACAATGTGATTTTTTCTAGTATGGGATACACTTAACGAGAGTTATTTAGCACAACCATGAGTCTTGAGATTTATGATAGTCTCTTATGAGAACATATTAGGGGCATAAAATTACGTGTAATTGTAGGTACTAAGACCCTTTTAGTATGGTTTTATGTATTTTTTTTATAATGAAACATATAATTTTATGCAGGAGCATCAGTGATCATTTGTAAACTTTTGTACATAAACATTAATATAAGTCAAATAAGATAGGTTGAGTGGATATAAAAGCACATTATACCTCATTTCATGTTGTAATAGACTTTAAAGAGTCCTATAAAAGTGTTCAAATCATTCTAAGTTCATGAGAACATATCTAGTTAATAGTGGAGGTTTTCCCTCCAACACATAATTCAAATATTTGAAATGTTTGTAAGGCCTATAAAGCCCTAGGAAAGGTGGTCTATTTTATATGGAATCTGAGATGTCAAAAATAACTTGTAAAAATCATTAAACTATTTAAAATGTGAAAACACCTCATCACCTCTAGAAAGGTGGAAATGCTACGTTGGAGAAGACTTATTTAGGCCATTCTAAAGTTGTATTGGTTGTTGAGGACTTTTAGGAACCGGTCAACACTAAGATTGGTTAGTAGATAGGCTTCATTACATTTAACGAGGAGTAAAACATAGAAGTCTTCATACATAAAAAGGGTCAATTTGGTTGAAGGTTACTACAGAGGATAATACGGCCTCTCTAGGCCTGTATATGCAAAAAAAAATTATATATTGGGAAAAAGCTTTGTAATGTATATTGAAGATTTGAATAAGAAAATAATCGGGTCTGGTGAAGGATAATGAAGGTCTATAAATAATTAGTTCTGTGTATTCAGAGTTTTGTAAGAGAAAGGATTAAATATTTATATTATGAATAATATGAATGTTTTCAAAAGCAATTGTTATTCATTTGAATTCTAAAATGTGTATGAGGTTGTGTCTTTTCTAGAACTGTACACATAGTTAGCAAAAAAAAAAGGATTATTAATAAATATTCAAACTAGTTCGTGTTTGAAGTGGTGATGAAAGCAATCTACAGGTATGCATATTTGTATAAGATAAATCAATTAAGTCTTTATAATGTATATAATTATGTATGCAGAATATAGAGAGGTGTATATAATTATCTATAGAAATTATGTAAGGTTATGCAATAGTCCGGGAGGTTTGTATGTGAATGATTGAAGATAAATCAGATAATGAATGGATTTTTATTGATATATTCATTTTTGTCTGAGACTATGAATATTGTGCTCCTGAATATGCATGTACAATTTAGACTATGAAATCCAAGAAAGTTGCTCATTATTCCATGTTAACATAATCTAAAGACAATTGTTAGTGCCAATGATGAAGCCTGATAGGGTCTACTATGGTGAACACACTCATAAATCTTCCAAAGAAATTCATTTATTGATCTCGTTATGGATCATAGGACTCATTTGTTAATATTAATTGTGTGATAAAATTTTACCAATTCATTTATTTGCAAAATCAAGATAGTCAGAAGAAAGCATGTCTCTAAAATTATCAACAAAGTTATCAAAGGTACATAGGACCTATTGAAGATGAAAATAATATATAATTAATCTTTTATGTTGACAAAAACCAAGTGAAGAATTTTTTGAATTAACGCAGTCTGTATGATTGAGGATCTTAACCTCATTATGCAGAAGGAACAAGAATGGTATCTCGATGGGGTCAGAGAGGAGTTAAGAGATGAAGGAATAGTATTTCAGTGTGAGGTATAAGTTACAATCCTTATTTATTTTGATAGAGTATCTCTTTAATAAGGAGTCTGAGAATAAGCATACTGGCAGAATTTTAATTTTTACGTTGGGATTGTTTAAATCAGAATTAGAGTATATTTTATTAAGTGACTATATCTCGAGATTTACTAAACATAAAATTCTGAAATTTGGACAATAGGATCCCCTTGAAGAGAGGAATCCAACGAATCTAATTTTGAGTCGATTGGATTAGTATTGAGTGAGTTATGGAAAAAATATAGTCAGTTATAAGGAGAAAAATTACAGTTTTCAAACCCAACAAGGTAACATTTTGTGTATTTAAAATGAATGAAAGTCTAGATGATTAAAAAATTTCATGAATGTGATGAATTAGGATGTATAAATTATCCTAAGATAAGAAGTGTGAACATTTGAAAGCTTCATTAAGTGAATTGGTAAGATGGACAAGCATACTTGCAGAAGTCTAAACTCTTATTTTAAAAGGTTGTGTCAAAGAACAAATAAGGGCCTAAGTAAATATTTGTATTAAGGAACTAGCAGGCTTATCAAGCCAAGGTCCGAAGTCTCATTAATTGTTTGTCTAAGACAAGAATAAAAATAAAAAGGTCAGATTTGTGAGCTATAAATAAGGAAATTGTATCTGGAAGTTGAAATAAAAATTAATAGAATTAGACAATATTTGTATTAAAACCCTATTTAAGTTTAGAAAATTCATTGGTCTTAAAATGAATAAATTAAGAATTGATTCGGGTTATAAATGGAAAGTTGTGAGATTGCCATCATAATATATTACTTGGACACAAATGTATAAATAGAATGAGATTTATCCCATATAAATTACACCAATGTTTAGGAAGATGCAGGATAATGGGGGACAAAATAAAAATAGTTGAATTTGGAGACAATTTTAGAGACACTTGGAAAAATAATTTGACAATAATATAAGAATATAAATTACAGCATATTTAATCTAATTTTTAAATATATAATTTTTTTCAATATCCAAATGATAAAAACGTGTGACATTGATGTATTCATGACAATGGATTGGTACATTTTTTGAAAAGATAAAGAGACTACATGTGTACAGACACACCTTTTTAGTAAACAAATGATTTTTTTCTATGAAATTTCATATATAGATAGAGGAAATGTCGAAGATTGTTGAGAATATTTTTTATTAATCTTTTAATATACATATTTTAAATAATTTTACATGTCAAGACAGTAGGAAAATTAAAACTACAAATATACGAACAACATTTTTTAATCATAACTTCATAAAAATGTTTTTTAAAACATAGCCAACGATGTGTAAATGTTGAGATATAAGTTTTATAAACTTTCAATCAATAGTTAAAAAGTTATAATGGTATTTTTAACAATATGTATATAGTCCATAATGAAGTATGTTGTGTATAAATTATGTAATAATTAAAAATAATAGTTTACATTATATATATATATATATATATATATATATATATATATATATATATATATATAAACTACATTGTCCCCTCTACAAACCCATAGAATTTTTTAAAAAAATAATAAAATATATTTGATCAGATGTGTACAAAAAAAGATAAACACATAAATTTATTAAAATTTATGTGGGTTGGTCCATGACATGTTTTAGGATAGGTTAAGACTCCCTAAACCTAAAACCAAACTAGTTTTGGAGGGAAAGTGAAAAATTCAAAAGAAAGACTTCTTGAAAGGGCGTGTGTCCTTTAAGAAGGGCATACACCCTTTAAAACACATTTTTTGATGGAATCATAAAAAGTTTGAAATTTTTGAATGAAAAGGCACACACCCCTACGTAGTATAAAGGGTGTATTCCCTTCCATATAAAAAATGTTTTATGGTGGATTTTGCTTGTTTGTCTTGTAGATATTTAGTAAAATAATGTACGCCCTTTGGTTTACAAAAAAATTTGTGGTGGATTTTGCTTGTTTGGGTTGTAGATATTTAGTAAAATAGATTTAATAAGTTTACATTTAATTTATATTATAATTTATATTCCTGTATTTTAAATTTATTTTACTAAAACATTTAATTTATATTACATTTTATATTTACACTTTAAATTTCTTTTACTAAATATAAAAAATTAGGGCCACTCTACATCTTCTGAAATCAATTACAGAGATTTAGGAGTTACCATTTAAAATTTAATTTTTCAAAATATATTTTAATCAATATTTAGTTTTCAAAATTTATGGATTGGAAATAGACTAAATATTTGACTTATTAAGTTGTAAGCTCAGGTATGGATGTAACTGGTTGAGATAGAGATAAGGATATATATATAGTGGATCAGGTATGGATTAGTCAAGATAGAGATAGGGCCTATTCTAAGATAGATGTAGCATCTACATAATATGATAGGATGGAGCATGCATGTATGCATCGACCTATCTAAAATGATACATCCAACCCTAAAAAAAACCCAGACTATTATTCCCATATTGTATTCATGGTCTTGTTTATAATGTTAACACCATTATAGGTGGTGATATTCTTAAAATGGGGTCCTATCATACTCTAAGTATGCCCCAATCCCTAATAAATTAAATCAAGGGATAGCATATGAATTATACCCCTACCATAAATATATGGCAAACACCATTTTGAAGCCCCTTTTCTGATCTTAAGCCTTCCCTAATAGATAAGGCAAGGGACTTTTTACCTACCCACTTCATCTAATCCAAGGAGTAAGGCAAAGGAAGCTTATGTTCATAATATCTAGATTTACTTCACCAAATATCATATCAAGGGAAGCTTGACTTCCTAATATTTATTAAGGAAGTAAGGCATAACTATCAAGGGAAGCTTTCCTTCCATATATATACCTTTTATTTACTTTTATATTAAGGCATAGTTATTTAGGGAATCTTGCTTCCCAATAGATAGATGTGTTCTTTCCCTACCTACTTAGTTATGCCCTACTCTGTAAGGTATGGGAAGTTTTCTACTTGATATATAGCTTAGTTCTTGACCTACCTACTTTCCATTTTTATAATGTATTCTTAGCTATCAAAGGAATATTGATTCCTGATCTATAGCTTGCATATATTATTTCCCTACCTACTTAGTTGTGCCCTACCTACTTAGCTTATTTTCTTAGAAAGGGAAGCTTTCTTCCTGAAAGATAGAATGAGAAATAAAGTTTCTAATCATGTTATGTATGTAATAGATCTATACCATTAAGTATGTCCTACCTACTTTACCTACTTGAGTATGCACTGCTCGATTGAATGCATGAGCCATACCCTGATCTAAATTATGCCCTACCTACCTTTTACTAATTGAGTATGCCCTACCTAATTTATCTAATTTAGTTACCTACTTGAGTATGCCCTACTTGATTGAATGCATGATCCATATATTGATCTTGAATACCTATATATAATCGTGATCGTATCTATCTTAATTGAGCCATATCTTGAATACCTGATACCCAATTGAATACCTAAACCATAGCTTGAAATTAGATTGATAATTATCATGCTTTCAAATTAGTATAGGGGGCATTATCAAATAAAGGGATAAAGTAGAGGGTGAATTATCAGTTGATGTTTTAAAATTAGGAGAGGGGGAATTATCACCTATATAGATAAAGGAGATGGGGAATTGACAAAGCCATATCTTGAAAGGAGAGAGGTAATTCTCACCCATATAGATAAAGGAGTGACTAAGGATGATCAAGAAAAAGGGTTGAAGGAAATTTTAGGCCAAAATACTAAATAATTTATGGTATTTTTGATCAATGGGTCTATCAATATGCATAATTGATTGGTATATAGCATGTGTCTTGTATTATACATGTATTCATGATATAGTCACTTGTACATGACATATATTGGATACCTACTACTACATGTATGTATAGAGTCACTCATACATGACAACTACATATAGTCATGACACAGTCACTCATACTCGACGTGAATGTATCTAATCACCCTAGTACACTCCATTCAAAATAGAATAAATTGAAACACTAATCATGATTCATCCTAAAAAGACACCATTTACTTATAAACAAATGTCTGACAGATGTGTCAATTAATTCATGCTTCAATTCTAATCAGACACATGCATGATCTAACCACTTTATTCTAGACTCACATAGAATAAAATCATCTTCTAACATTCTAAACTCACATAGGACACTACCAATACTATTTATGGTGGAGGGAGTGATTTTAAACCCTATTTTATCAATATCTTGTCAAAATTAATCTTGTCTCTCTCCCTCTCACAAAACCATATGAAAAGATGGGGTTCAAGTGCATAAATCATCATTCATCATTATCATTGATCATCATAATCACTCCCTCATCATTTTTCATCTTCCTTGATCCCTCTGTCATCAACATTCATCATCCATAATTATCTCTAATAACATAATCATTGGTCCTCATCATCCCTCATCATCCTTAGTCACTCCCTCATCAGCCTGCATTGTCCCTCATCATCCCTAATCACTCCCTCATCATCCCTCATCATCCCTAATCACTCCCTAATCTACCTTAATTATCTTTAATCATCCATAGTCACCAAATAATTATACCTAATCATCCCTAATCACTCCATTAATTACCCTCATTATCCCTAATCACACTCTCATTAACCTACATCATCCTTAATCACTCCCTCATCATCCCTCATTTTCCCTCATCAACCCTAATCACTCTTTCATTAACCCTCATTATCCCTAATCACTCCTTCATTGTCCCTCATCATCCCTTATCATCCTTAGTCACTCACTCATAGACCCTCATTATCCCTCATTACCCCTAATCATTCCCTCATCATCTATTATCATCTCTCATCATCTTTAATCACTCCCTCATCAACCCTCATCATTTGTAATCATATGTAGTCATGCCCTCATTATCCCTCATCATCCCAAATCACTCCCTCATTGGACCTTATTATCCTTAATCACTCTATTATTGACCTTAATCATCCCTCATCATCCTTAATTACTCCCTCATCATCCCTAGTCACACCCTCATCAACCCTAATCACTCTCTCATTAACCCTCATTATCCATAATCACTCCTTTATTGGACCTCATCATCCCTTATCATCCTTAGTCACTCACTCATATACCTTCATTATCCCTCATTTCCCCTAATCATTCCCTCATCATCCCTCATCATCTCTCATCATCCTTAATCACTCCCTCATCAACCTTCATCATTTGTAATCATATGTAGTCATGCTCTCATTGTCCCTCATCATCCCTCATCATCCCTAATCACTCCCTCATTATCCCTCATTATTCTTAATAACTCTTTCATTTATCTTCATCATCCCTCATCATCCTTAACCACTCCCTCATTAGCCCTCATCATCCCTAGTCTCACCCTCATCATCCCTTGTTATCCCTCATCAACCCTTATCTTCTTGACACTCTACCAGAATATATTTCATGGTCATGATCCCCACTATTTATATCACTATCATTGGCTAAATCTTTATTATGATCAAGAATATCTAAAATTATTATTAAATACAAAGTTGGCTAGGTGATCTAAGGTTTGGTCTACTTGGGGTGCCCCTCTAGGGCTCAATTGATGTACACGGCCCATCCCAGACACTTTATTGGAGTTGCTCCTAGTGTGATTGAAACTATATGACTGTGGAATATATCCATGTACAATAAAGTCTCAAGTCAACTAGAAATTAATGTCACAGTCATATGAACCAACTATTTTACTATTTATCAATGTGGTTACATCACTGATTGAGGAATTGATCAAGTCAAACACATAAATGTAAATAGTCTATGGTGGTTAAGTTCTTTCCAATATTTATTTAAATAATTTTAGTTTATGTTTCAACTTTCAAGGTCTTATAATAAGAATATATCACTATACTACCCAAAAAAGCTAGAGGAAAGGGATTCCATCACCTAATCCAAGAGTTGAGTTAATCCCAGATGTAGCCATAAATAGAAAATATTAGTGGGATATTAGATTCCCCCTATGCGTGTGTGTTGTGCCATTAAAGTATAGGGATTGAATCCCATACACCAATCAACCATTAGTAGACCGCACCCTATATATATGGGGATTTCTTAAATCCCCCTATATATATAACAAGGATTAAAGCCCAAACCCAAGTGTTATGTCGAGTAACAATCTACAGTCGGTCATGTCCCAATCTCATAGTATAGTTATCTTCTCCATCTATCACAAGAAGATTCAATCTTCAATCCTTGTTTTCAAGATACTCTTACTCTCCCAAGACTAAAATTAAATCCCTATATATATGGACTACATCAAATGGAATGTCTTGATCCCCCCCCATTTATGTATATCTAGGTCATTAAAAGATTAAGGCCCATACCCAAATCAGATAGAATAATAGATCAAAGACATAGAATCTGATTGTTTGGTGGGATTTAGAGATCTTTATGGCAATCCATGCTTGGACTAGGGAGAGAGTGTGTATCCAAATCCCTAGGCTAGGATAAATAGTTAGGCAAGTAACCAAAGGGTGGGATGAAATTATATTACTTACATATATAGATTTGGATTTGGGTATCTAATAATCCCAATCCTAGAGTTTAGAATCCTAATCTATATCTATATAGATAGGGGTGATTAGAGACTAGTTAAGAATCATAATCCCAACCCCATTGTTGAGTTCTCATTTTTTCTATATGTCATGGAGAATTTATCCATAGTAGAGTGGATCACCAAATAGATAGATAGGTGGTCACCAATTTAGTAGAGTGGGTTTCCCAACCCAAAATGGTCTATACCCAACTTGATAGATATATGAATGGAAGGAATGCAAAATAATTTAATCTAGTATATCAAGGAAGGAGATACTTAGGTCTTGGGCAAGGTTGGTGGGAACTAAAGGCCAAACCAGGGCCCTATCATACTCTAAATATGCCATATCCCTAATACATAAAATCAAGGGATATCATAGGAATGGGGCCCCTACCATATATATATGGGGCCCACCATTCTAAAGGCCTTATCCATGTCTCAATATTTCCCTACCCAATAAGGTAATGAAATATTTACCTACCTAAATAATATATTCTAAGGAGTAACATAAGGGAATCTTACCTTCCCAATATTTAGCTTTGCTTCACCCAATAATATATCAAGGGAAATGAGGGAGTGATTATGGATGATAAGGGATGAATAAGGATAACAACAAAGTGATTATGGATGATGAGGAATTATGAGGATCAATGAGGGAGTGATTATGGATGATGAGGTATGATGAAATATTATGAGAGAGTGATTAGGGATGATTAGGGATGATGAGGGAGTGACTAGGGATGATGAGAAACAATTAGGATTGATGATCCCGAATGATTATAAATAATGATGGGTAATGAGGGAGTGATTATGGATGATGAGGGATGAATAGGGATGACAAGGGATTGATTAAGGATGATGAGGGATAAAAAAAAGTTACTATGGATGATGAGGGATGATTAGGGATGATGAGGGATAATGAGGTCTGATTATAGATTATTTAAGGATGATGATGGATGGTGAGTGTTAATGATGGTGTGACTAGGGACTATGAGGGATGATGAAGTCCAATAAGGGAGTGATTAGGTATGATGAGGGATGATGAGGGTCAACAAGGGAGTGATTAAGGATGATGAGGGGTGATGAGGGATGATGAGGGATTGAATAGAGATGATGAAGGTCAATGTGGGTGTGTTTAGTGAAAATGAGGGTTGATGAGGGAGGGATTAGGGATGATTAGAGATGATAATGGATGATGAGGTACAATGAGAGAGTGACTAAGGATGATGAGGGTCAGTGAGGGAGTGATTATAGATGATGAGAGATGATGATAACTAATGAGGGAGTGATTAGGGATAATGAGGGATGATGAGGGGAAGTGACTAAGGATGATGAAGATCGATGATGGTGTGATTAAGGATGATGAAGGATGATGAGGGATGATGAGGAAGTGATTAGGGATGATGAGGGCTAATGAGGGAGTGATTGGAGATGATGAGGGGTGATGAGGGAGTGATATAAAAAAAGTAATGGTAATTAAATTATTTGTATTATGATTAGAGTATATTAGGGTGATTATCCTCATTAATGTCCATCATATTAGTAGGGTCATGATGGATTACTATAAGGAGATTGTCATATGATTTCCATGGTTGAAATAAGATATTATCGAGTCAATCATGTTATTTAAGTAATAAGCATTAGAGTGTTGACTATGGAATGACTCACTTATATCTCTCTCTCCCACCTCCTTACTAGTGAAAGAAGATTTATTGGTCTACACTAATATTGGGGTGTAAAAGTGACCTAAAGGATCAAATCCATAACACAACTCTTCTTTTACCTTTATTTTAATAGATGATACATGTCCCTAAATCTAGATAGTTAATGTTGAAAATAAATAAGTAAATGTTAATTTTTCATATTTTTATCGAGGTTGGACATATCGATCGAGATATGTTGATGCATCTATGCATTATCCATCCCATAATATTACATATATTTTGTATCCATTTTAGCATAGGATAAATCTTTATCATTCATCCTTGTGTCTATCTAGACTAATCCATACCTAAGCCCAAATCTATATATATGACTCCCTATTTGTTTCTATATGAGTGACATCCATACTTGAGCTTAGAGCTTAATAAGTAAAATACTTAGTTAGTTTCTAATCCTAAAATTTTAAAAACTAAGTATTGACCATAATAGATTACAAAAAATTAACTTCTAAAATGTAATTCTTATAGCTCTATAATAGATTTTAGAAGATAGAAAGCAGCCCTAGTTTTCTATATTTAATAAAATGAATTTAAAATATAAGAATATAAATTAAATGTAAACCTATACTAATTACATTTATTTTATTAAATATATAGTGTCATATATATATATATATATATATATATATATATATATATATATATATATATATATATATATATATATAATGTAAACTTATATGAAATACATTTATTTTACTAAATATATAGTTTACATATACTTTAAATTTATTTTATTAAATATCTACAACACAAACAGGCAAAATCCACCACAAAACATTTTTCAAGTCAAAAGGTATATGCTATTTACTAAAGGGTGTACACCTTTTCTACTACATAGGGCATACAACCTTTCTACTACATATGTATGCCCTTTAACAAAGGGTGTATGCCCTTTCATTCAAAATTTTCAACCTTTAACTATTCCCTCCAAAAGATATGTTTCAAAGGGCATACACTCTTTGTTAAAGGGCATACACCCTTTGCTAAAAAGGGCATACACCCTTTTTGAAAAAGCATGTACTCCATTTAAGTTTGGGACTAGGCCAATTCAATTTTTTTTTAAATAGAATATGCCCTTTGTAAAATAAGTTTTGTGTTTTCCATTTTTTCATATTTTTTGTCCCCTAAAATTTTGCATCCGAATGTCTTAAGTTTATGCATGATAAAAATTATTTAATATTTACAACACACCTTACGAGCCACTTATCCAACACCAAAAATTAAATGAGATATTACTGAAAGTGCTTCATAAATATCAAGTCATACTACCTAAATTCACATCTCAGAGACTTATAACTCCTACAAATCTAGCATCTAGAGTTATAGTACATGTTGTTTGTTTTTTTAGCACACCAACTTAGGTGGGATGATCGCTCATCTAGCGTCTCTAGAAAAGAGACCCATAGGATCTTAGTAAGGTCTTTTATTGTCAGGTCATGACATATTGGGTGACATAGTTGGTCTATGTGAAATTGTTCCAATGCAAGATGCATGTGTTGGTTCTATAAATATTAAATGTCATTTTGGTTTTTGACAAATGAGAATGGCATGTAAGTTTAGTTGTCTCATTCAAGCGTGTTTTAATTGTGTTTTAGAGAGCAACAAAACTAGCATATTCAAATTTTCTCTTGTGATTAAAATCAGTGTTTTTAGATTTTAATTAAATGAAAGTACACATGCTTTGTATGTTCATTCATTCTATTATTTATGTATTCAATAATGTATTTACGATAATGGAAAAGATCTTGCAATCAGAATAAAATGATAACAGTAGATTGCATTCAAACCCTGTAGCTACTGATTAATAAAAAGAGCAAAAGAAAGGGGGAAAGAAAGAAAAGCATGTTGAAATGAAACCAAAGTCATTTTTCTTAAATGAATGTGCATATGAAATCGATTCCACCTAGGTAGAAAAATCAAAACCACTAACAATAACGGTGTAAGAGTCTATGAAACAAGAAGCCAAGAAGAGAGATGATATATCCACCATTTGCACATACAAGAAAATGAAAACAAACTTTCACATCTTTGATTAATAATAATCTTTGTTTCAATATCACAATGTTTGGGTTTACATTCATCAATCTCTTATAGAATTCAGCAGCATAACAACAGTGCCAAGCAAAGAAGGGGAATGAATTACATTACAAATGCAAAAAATATCTAATTCAATCTCTCGTCAACTAAAATCAACAAGAACCAACCCTTTGAAATGACCATGGACTCGTTATTTATAATAAATTTGATGAGTGGAGAGAAATAATTTCCCCTTAATTTAATTTAATTTAAAATGTGTGAGTAAAAATAATAATAAATTTACTTGCACTTTTCCCCCAAAAACAAGCTTCTTCCACTTTGGCTCCCTTCACACCTAAAAACAAATAAAACAAGTTACTTTTTGACATGTACAAAATAGATAAAAACAAGTTATTTTTTAAATGTGTGAGTAAAAATAAAATTGAAATTATTTAAAATGTAATTTATAAATTTAATTATGAAAGTGCGAGAAACTTTTGGTTGGCAAATCTTCTCCTCAAATGTATCACTCTATGTAGACCATGTTGGAGTTACCTTCTCAACGTCACTCATAGATCACAAAACTAACTCATGATTTGTAAGTTATGAATAAAAATGTCTCCCATGACACTTATGTCTCTAGAAAAAAAAATCAAATTTTGACTCAAGATATTAATTTTCAAAAATGTTCAATTGATTAATTCAATTTATTTCATAAAATTATTTATCTCAAAGTATTAAATATAAATTTTGTGCGGGCTACCCAAAAAAGAATAGGAAATGCTAAAGAATCAAGTTGTACCAGTCTAAGGCAGGTCAATCTAGTGACATGGGAAGTTATTAAGGAGAAGAGCATCGTCATGAGCTATAAGATAGCAAGTGTGTTTGAACACTCGAATATGTTGGTGACGATCCTCATTATTTTGAAACATGGTAAATTTTGGAAGCTCCCACTGTGAAGGGTAAGGTCTAATGGGGATAGTTGGGTTAATAGGTGCATTATAGATTTGCTTGTAAGTGAGCATATTTTTCTGCCCAGAGGTAGAGGCTTCCAAATTGGCCATATTATTCATAAGGATACTTATAAGTTTTGATTCGGTATTATACTGAGGAATACCCCAAGACATTCTGTTATGGGTGTTGATAAGTAGAAAACTGAGTGGAAAAGGGTTGGGATAAAGGATAACCAACTGAGGTGGTCGTGATTGGTGGGGATGCCATCATATATTGTGGGGCTTGCAAGGGTATATAAGTAGACCCAAGAGCTTGCAAAGGAGGTATATATTAGGTATTCAATGGGATATATTGTTGAGGAGGTTAACTTATGGGGGCTTGTTGCAAAGGCTGAGTTTGGGGATTTAAAAGTACACTAGTTTGAATGGGTGGAAGGGTTGTTGGGATTGAGATAACTAAATTTTAAGGTGCCATGGTAAGAGGCAGAGTCGATGTAGGTTGAGGTGTGATGATATTCTGAGCTTGGGTACTAGTTGGGGATGAAACACTAGATGTTATTGGAGGTGAATTACTTAAAGGTTATGTAGTGTTATTAGTAGAACATGTCTGGGGAGGATTGTTGTGAGAGGATACCATAGCTATGGTAAACCCTTCACCTTCCTTTATAGACATGCCAAAATCATTTCCAAAAAACTATGTATGGGGGGAAAGTAGAATGTAGATAGATTGGGTACTAAGGTAATGATTAAGCATGATTGGATTAATATCTAATATGGTGGAAAATTTAAGATCACCATGAGTATCTAATAATCCCAATCCTACAGTTTAGAATCCTAATCTATATCTAAGAATCCCAATCCTAGAGTTTAGAATCCTAATCTATATCTATATAGATAGGGGTGATTAGAGACTAGTTAAGAATCATAATCCCAACCCCATTGTTGAGTTCTCATTTTTTCTATATGTCATTGAGAATTTATCCATAGTAGAGTGGATCACCAAATAGATAGATAGGCGGTCACCAATTTAGTAGAGTGGGTTTCCCAACCCAAAATGGTCTATACCCAACTTGATAGATATATGAATGGAAGGAATGCAAAATAATTTAATCTAGTATATCAAGGAAGGAGATACTTAGGTCTTGGGCAAGGTTGGTGGGAACTAAAGGCCAAACCAGGGTCCTATCATACTTTAAATATGCCCCATCCCTAATACATAAAATCAAGGGATATCATAGGAATGGGGCCCCTACCATATATATATGGGGCCCACCATTCTAAAGGCCTTATCCATGTCTCAATATTTCCCTACCCAATAAGGTAATGAAATATTTACCTACCTAATTAAAATATTCTAAGGAGTAACACAAGGGAATCTTACCTTCCCAATATTTAGCTTTGTTTCACCCAATAATATATCAAGGGAAATGAGGGAGTGATTATGGATGATAAGGGATGAATAAGGATAACAACAAAGTGATTATGGATGATGAGGAATTATGAGGATCAATGAGAGAGTGATTAGGGATGATGAGGTATGATGAAATATTATGAGAGAGGGATTAGGGATGATGAGGGATGATGAGGGAGTGACTAGGGATGATGAGAAACAATGAGGGTTGATGATCCTGAATGATTATAAATAATGATGGGTAAAGAGGGATTGATTATGGATGATGAGGGATGAAGAGGGATGACAAGGGATTGATTAAGTATGATGAGGGATAAAAAAAAGTTACTATGGATGATGAGGGATGATTAGGGATGATGAGGGATAATGAGGTCTGATTATAGATTATTTAAGGATGATGAGGGATGGTGAGTGTTAATGATGGTGTGACTAGGGACTATGAGGGATGATGAAGTCCAATAAGGGAGTGATTAGGTATGATGAGGGATGATGAGGGTCAACAAGGGAGTGATTAAGGATGATGAGGGGTGATGAGGGATGATGAGGGATTGAATAGAGATGATGAAGGTCAATGAGGGTGTGTTTAGTGAAAATGAGGGTTGATGAGGGAGGGATTAGGGATGATTAGAGATGATAATGGATGATGAGGTACAATGAGAGAGTGACTAAGGATGATGAGGGTCAGTGAGGGAGTGATTATAGATGATGAGAGATGATGATAACTAATGAGGGAGTGATTAGGGATAATGAGGGATGATGAGGGGAAGTGACTAAGGATGATGAAGATCGATGATGGTGTAATTAAGGATGATGAAGGATGATGAGGGATGATGATGAAGTGATTAGGGATGATGAGGGGTAATGAGGGAGTGATTAGAGATGATGAGGGGTGATGAGGGAGTGATATAAAAAAATTAATGGTAATTAAATTATTTTTATTATGATTAGAGTATATTAGGGTGATTATCCTCATTCATGTCCATCATATTAGTAGGGTCATGATGGATTACTCTAAGGAGATTGTCATATGATTTCCATGGTTGAAATAAGATATTATCGAGTCAATCATGTTATTTAAGTAATAAGCATTAGAGTGTTGACTATGGAATGACTCACTTATATCTCTCTCTCCCACCTCCTTACTAGTGAAAGAAGATTTATTGGTCTACACTAATATTGGGGTGTAAAAGTGACCTAAAGGATCAAATCCATAACACAACTCTTCTTTTACCTTTATTTTAATAGATGATACATGTCCCTAAATCTAGATAGTTAATGTTGAAAATAAATAAGTAAATGTTAATTTTTCATATTTTTATCGAGGTTGGACATATCGATCGAGATATGTTGATGCATCTATGCATTATCCATCCCATAATATTACATATATGTTGTATCCATTTTAGCATAGGACATATCTTTATCATTCATCCTTGTCTCTATCTAGACTAATCCATACCTGAGCCCAAATCTATATATATGACTCCCTATTTGTTTCTATATGAGTGACATCCATACTTGAGCTTAGAGCTTAATAAGTAAAATACTTAGTTTCTAATCCTAAAATTTTAAAAACTAAGGATTGACCATAATAGATTACAAAAAATTAACTTCTAAAATGTAATTCTTATAGCTCTATAATAGATTTTAGAAGATGGAAAGCGGCCCTAGTTTTCTATATTTAATAAAATAAATTTAAAATATAAGAATATAAATTAAATGTAAACCTATACTAATTACATTTATTTTATTTTATATATATATATATATATATATATATATATATATATATATATATATATATATATATATATATATATATATATATATATATATATATATATATATATATATATATATATATATATATATAATGTAAACTTATATGAAATACATTTATTTTACTAAATATATAGTTTACATATACTTTAAATTTATTTTATTAAATATCTACAACACAAACAAGCAAAATCCACCACAAAACATTTTTTAAGTCAAAAAGTATATGCTCTTTACTAAAGGGTGTACACCTTTTCTACTACATAGGGCATACAACCTTTCTACTACATATGTATGCCCTTTAACAAAGGGTGTATGCCCTTTCATTCAAAATTTTCAACCTTTAACTATTCCCTCCAAAAAATATGTTTCAAAGGGCATACACTCTTTGTTAAAGGACATAGACCCTTTGCTAAAAAGGGCATACACCCTTTGTGAAAAAGCATGTACTCCCTTTAAGTTTGGGACTAGGCCAATTCAATTTTTTTTAAATAGCATATGCCCTTTGTAAAATAAGTTTTGTGTTTTCCATTTTTTCATATTTTTTGTCCCCTAAAATTTTGCATCCGAGCGTCTTAAGTTTATGCATGATAAAAATTATTTAATATTTACAACACACCTTACGAGCCACTTATCCAACACCAAAAATTAAATGAGATATTACTAAAAGTGCTTCATAAATATCAAGTCATACTACATAAATTTACATCTCAGAGACTTAGAACTCCTACAAATCTAGCATCTAGAGTTATAGTACATGTTGTTTGTTTTTTTAGCACACCAACTTAGGTGGGATGATTGCTCGTCCAACGTCTCTAGAAAAGAGACCCATAGGATCTCAGCAATGTCTTTTATTGTTAGGTCATGACATATTGGGTGACATAGTTGGTTTATGTGAAATTGTTCCAATGCAAGATGCATGTGTTGGTTCTATAAATATTAAATGTCATTTTGGTTTTTGACAAATGAGAATGGCATGCAAGTTTAGTTGTCTCATTCATGCGTGTTTTAATTGTGTTTTAGAGAGCAACAAAACTAGCATATTCAAATTTTCTCTTGTGATTAAAATCAGTGTTTTTAGATTTTAATTAAATGAAAGTACATATGCTTTGTATGTTCATTCATTCTATTATTTATGTATTCAATAATGTATTTACGATAATGGAAAAGATCTTGCAATCAGAATAAAATGATAACAGTAGATTGCATTCAAACCCTGTAGCTACTGATTAATAAAAAGAGCAAAAGAAAGGGGGAAAGAAAGAAAAGCATGTTGAAATGAAACCAAAGTCATTTTTCTTAAATGAATGTGCATATGAAATCGATTCCACCTAGGTAGAAAAATCAAAACCACTAACAATAACGATGTAAGAGTCTATGAAACAAGAAGCCAAGAAGAGAGATGATATATCCACCATTTGCACATACAAGAAAATGAAAACAAACTTTCACATCTTTGATTAATAATAATCTTTGTTTCAATATCACAATGTTTGGGTTTACATTCATCAATCTCTTATAGAATTCAGCAGCATAACAACAGTGCCAAGCAAAGAAGGGGAATGAATTACATTACAAATGCAAAAAATATCTAATTCAATCTCTCGTCAACTAAAATCAACAAGAACCAACCCTTTGAAATGACCATGGACTCGTTATTTATAATAAATTTGATGAGTGGAGAGAAATAATTTCCCCTTAATTTAATTTAATTTAAAATGTGTGAGTAAAAATAATAATAAATTTACTTGCACTTTTCCCCCAAAAACAAGCTTCTTCCACTTTGGCTCCCTTCACACCTAAAAACAAATAAAACAAGTTACTTTTTGACATGTACAAAATAGATAAAAACAAGTTATTTTTTAAATGTGTGAGTAAAAATAAAATTGAAATTATTTAAAATGTACTTTATAAATTTAATTATGAAAGTGCGAGAAACTTTTGGTTGGCAAATCTTCTCCTGAAATGGATCACTCTATGCAGACCATGTTGGAGTTACCTTCTCAACGTCACTCACGGATCACAAAACTAACTCATGATTTGTAAGTTATGAATAGAATTGTCTCCCATGACACTTATGTCTCTAGAAAAAAAAAAAATCAAATTTTGACTCAAGATATTAATTTTCAAAAATGTTCAATTGATTAATTCAATTTATTTCATAAAAATATTTAGCTGTATTAAATTAATTTAATATTAATGTTTAAATAATTTAATTAATTAAAATTAAATTAAAATTAAAAACAATTTAATAAAAATAAATTAAAAATTTTAAAAGAAATTTATATTAATAAAAAACAACATATAAAAACAAACGGAAACAGGGAGAGAGTGGAGGCGGGATTCCGCGCCCGCTCCCGCCTCCGCCCCTTCCCCAACATTTCATTTACTTTTTATATAGCATAGAGGCCCACGGCCCATCCTAAATAAAACGAAGCCTTTGCTTTTTTCCTATTCCACTTTCCACGTGGTTGGCGGGGGTAAAAAATCTTAAAATTTAACTTTTCTAAATTGATTCCAAATTTGAAAGTTTTAAAACCTATTAACTTAAAAATTAATTGAATTAAAATATAACTACTTTAATTTTAAATACAATTAAAATTAAGCCAATCAAATTTTAATTAATTTTATTTTGAATTAAGTTAATTAAATTTCACTTCTAATTTCGAACCAAATTCAATTTTGATGGAAAGTAGAGGCTTCTTGGCTTGTAAATTTTGCACTTACATGAATCATTTGGTGGTGAATTCAATATACTCATGATCCATGGTAAATTGATTCAACATGATGAACTACAAGTACGGGGCATCACTAACGCAAGGTTTTATAAGGCATCCTACACTAGAGAAGTTGAAGGTTAAAAACTCATTTTCGAGCAAAGTACTAAATATGAAAGTTTTTTTACAGGAAGCGTGTATAGATAATAGAGGCTCTTTTGAGGCCCAAATATGCACGTAAATCGAGATACACTCAAAATAGTGTAGGCCCATGTAAGTAGGCGACTAAGTGAACAATGCTTTCAAAGGCAAGTTGGGAGATCAAGACTTCATTTTCACGTTAGGTGCTTTATATGATTTTTTCTCGCATGAATGTGGTATTTCCAATGGATATGGTTGTATGGCCCAATTTGATACATAAACTGACACAAACCATAAAATAAATATGAGTGTTGAGACCAATCGACCCACGAGCGCAAGCAGGAGCAAAGCAAAAAATCAAAAAATGGGTTTTATGATATTGGAGGAATTAGGACATATTGTACAAGCAACAAAAAATGGTAACACTACTAGGAAATACTCCTGAGTATTTTGGAATGAAATAAATGTGTCTATGAACCCAAAATCTCTAGTCGAGATAGTGTATGGAACATGAATGGATTCGAGAGAGGAAAGGAAGGGAAAGACTACAATACCAAATTCGATATTCTCATTGACCTAGTGTGTGCAAATGAGTTTAGCACATGCTCTCACAAATAATTCAATTAATTTGAGTTGCAGAAGGGAAAAGGTGAGTTGATTTATGAGACTCCTCCATCTAACCATGAAATCAATGATAGATTCATCATCAAACAATCTGCTGACATAGAGGTCGGTGATAGTTACTTTTCTTGTAATGTTGATAAGAAAGAGATCTAAGAAGATTTGGGTTGGCTGCCCAAAAAAGAATAGGAAATGCTAAAGAATCAAGTTGTACCAGTCTAAGGCAGGTCAATCTAGTGACATGGGAAGTTCTTAAGGAGAAGAGCATCATCATGAGCTATAAGATAGCAAGTGTGTTTGAACACTCGAAGTTGTTGTTGACGATCCTCCTTATTTTGAAACATGGTAAATTTTGGAAGCTCCCACTGTGAAGGGTAAGGTCTAATGGGGATAGTTGGGTTAATAGGTTCATTATAGATTTGCTTGTAAGTGAGCATATTTTTTTGCCCAAAGGCAGAGGCTTCCAAATTGGCCATATTATTCATAAGGATACTCATAAGTTCTGATTGGGTATTATACTGAGGAATACCCCAAGACATTCTGTTATGGGTGTTGATAAGTAGAAAACTGAGTGGAAAAGGGTTGGGATAAAGGATAACCAACTGAGGTGGTCATGATTGGTTAGGATGCCACCATATATTGTGGGGCTTGCAAGGGTATATAAGTAGACCTAAGAGCTTGCAAAGGAGGTATATATTGGGTATTCAATGGGATATATTGTTGAGGAGGTTAACTTACGGGGGCTTGTTGTAAACGCTGATTTTGGGGATTTAAAGGTACACTAGTTTGAATGGGTGGAAGGGTTGTTGGGATTGAGATAACTAAATTTTAAGGTGCCATGGTAAGAGGCAGAGTAGATGTAGGTTGAGGTGCGATGATTTTCTGAGCTTGGGTACGAGTTGGGGATGAAACACTAGACGTTATAGGAGGTGAATTACTTAAAGGTTATGTAGTGTTATTAGCAGAACATGTATGGGGAGGATTGTTGTGAGAGGATACCATAGCTATGGTAAACCCTTCACCTTCCTCTATATACATGCCAAAATCATTCCCAAAAAACTATGTATGGGGGGAAAGTAGAATGTAGATAGCTTGGGTACTAAGGTAATGATTAAGCATGATTGGATTAATATCTAATATGGTGGAAAATTTAGGATCACCATGAGTATAATATTGGGGAATACCCTCCCCCATGGACTCAGGGGAAGTAGGAGGACTAGGAGAATTCTCCATGGATGAGGATGAAGATGGGGGCTCGGTTGATTTTAACGACTGTTGTTACATCAAAACTATGTAGCGATAAAGGAAAATCAAGAAATGAAAATAAAAAGCACACAATAGTGATATTCCCTTAATCTTTGGCGTATCTAGGGATATGTGTGGTTGACTTGTGGCTTACATACCTCTTTTATATTCTTGTTACATTTCTCTATGTTTTTAGTTAGGTCAGCGTATGGAATAACTATGGCTAAGTAGACTATATAGGAGGTAGTGGTTAGTCTTTGATCATGATATGAAGTATTCTGCTCTTATTACATTGTTGTGGAGGCTACCCCCTTGAAGTGGATTTTCTATATTATCTAATATTTTGCTTTGTTGTCAATTATTGTTGTGCGATCTCTCATATTTGATTATTTTGTGTGATATATAATCATTTTATGTGAATATCTAAGTAATTACATTACAAGTGGTATTAGAAATTTGATTTGGGCAAGTTTCTTGTAGTGTGTTTTTTTGGATCTAGTGAGGAGCGACTTCTGTGAGCAGAAGGATTGAAAAAATATAACTTGTAATTCAAGAAGAGTTAATATTTTCAATCGAACAATGTTTTTTGAAACATTTTTTTGAAAAAAAATATTTTTAAAAAAAGGGGGGGGAAATAAATGCCTAAGACTCCTTCCGACGATGACATAGAATCAAAAACTTTAGATCCATTGATTTCTCAACTTCAGGCTAACATAAAGGGCTTGGTACGGCATGATGATTTTTTTGAAGTTCAAACTAATGTTTCAAGGATGCACAGAGAGATTAAGGGGTTCACACTCAATTGCATCAGATCACTATGCAATTGGATGCCCATACATCTCAGTTACAGTCAAATAACCCTCCAATTCATCATTCAGGTCCTCCTCTCAACATTAACAACTCCAATTCTGGTGTGAAACTAATGTTTCCAAAAGTGGACATGCATAAGTTTGATGGTAAGGATTCTCTCACTTGGATTACCTAGATTGAGAATTTATTTGATCTGTGTCAAACTCTTAGTTCTCAGAAGGCGATAGTGGCATCTCTATATCTGGAATCTAAGCAGTTCATTTGGTATCACTGGTTGTGTGCTCAAAAGAAAAAGTGCTCTTGTTACATGATCTATTTTCAATAATGAGTTGATGGCTCATTATCAGAATAATTTATTTGAGAACTACTTTAGCTAGTTAGCCAAATTATGGCAAACAAGAACTGTGAAGGATTTTATTCATCAATTTTAGAATCTATCCTTACAGATGGAAGACATCACTGAGGAAAATTTGACTGATATTTTTTTGGTGGCCTCAAAGATAGCATCCAATTGGAGGTTCAGATGTTTAACCCAACTCTGTATCAGAAGCTATCCCATGGGCATACATGGTAGAAGAAAAAAAATGGTTAAACAAAAAACTTTCACTACTAGTTGCACCTTTTTAGCACCATAATGTCCTCAACCCACAAAATTGACACCTCGACAAATTGAGGAGAAGTGAGCCAAAGGGTTGGTTATGGTTATGACAACAAATGGAGCAAATATCATTATTGTGCTGAAGAGAAGTTGTTTTACATCGAAGGTGCCAATGAGGATGACGATGATGAGCAGGCAATTGGCACGGATGAAGGTCCTGAAGAGGAATCTGAAGACTCTTAGCCTACTATTTCTTGTCATTCCATTTCAAGTATTAGTTCTCCCCAAACACTTAATGTGGTGGGTTTCCTAAAGAAACAAAAGGTCAGTCTATTGATTGATTCTAGGAGCACACACAACTTTATCAACAGTAAGTTGGCTACTCGTTTGAATTGTTTCTTTTATCCTGCTCTAAAATTTTTGGTCATGATTGTAGAAGGTGGTATTGTTAATTTATCTAGAAAATTCTATAGTATTAATCTAGCCATGTGAGACTAATTTTTGGATTCTCCTATGTTTGTTATTCTCATGGGGGGAACTGACATTATTCTAAGAGTACAGTGGCTCACCACTTTGGGCACTATTGAGATGAATTTATATGAATTATTCATGTGTTTTCATTCTGAGGGAAGGACATTTGAGCTAAGGGGGCTAAGGGATAAATATCCACAACTTTTTAGCTCCCATCAAATGACAAAGATTATCCATAAAGGTGCTGAAGAATTTGTAGCTCTCTTATTTTCCATGGAAGTTTAGCCAACTCAGCGATCTACACCTAATCTACAACAAGTGATTGATGCCCATTCGATTGTTTTTGGTAACATGCCGAAAGGACTTCCACCTAGCTACATGCATGATCATGCTATCAAACTTATTCCTAGTAGTACACCACCCAACATCAGGCCATATAGGTATCCCTATGCCCAAAAAGGTGAAATTGAAAATATGGTATAGGAGATGTTAGATGCAAGAATCATTTTCCACAACCAAAGTGAATATTCTTCTCTAGTTTCCATGGTGAGAAAGAAAGATGACACTTGGAGGATGTGCCCTAACTATAGAGAACTCAAAAATTACACTATCAAAGATAAGTTTCCTATTCCTATCATTGATGATTTTCTATATGAATTAAATGGTGCTCTTTATTTTACCAAGTTAGATCTATGTTCTGGGTATCATCAAATCCATATCCATGATGAAGACATACCCAAAACAACTTTCACGACTCATGAGGGCCATTATGAGTTTCTAGTTATGCCTTTTGGTCTAACAAATGCACCATCCACCTTTTAGATTTTGATGAATACTACTTTTAGGCCATTTTTGAGGAAATTTGTTCTGGTATTTTTTGATGATATTCTTATTTATAGTAAAAATTGGGAAGACCATTTACACCATGTGAAACATGTACTCTCAATTCTGGAACAACATCAGTTGTATGCTAAACCTTCCAAATATACTTTTGGAGCTTGTGAGATTGAGTAGTTGGGTCATCTAGTTTCACATGACGGAGTGAAAGTGGATCCTAAAAAAATCTAAGCAATGATGGACTGGTCAATTCCTAAGACACTCAAGCAACTAAGGGGATTTATGGAGCTAACTAGTTATTATCATAGGTTTGTCAAAAATTATGGTAGCATTACAACCCCACTCACCTCTTTATTGACTAAAGACTCCTTTCAGTGGACTAATATAGCTACCAAGGCATTTGAACAATTGAAATTGGCTATGTGCACCACTCCAGTGTTGGCCACTCCTAATTTTTACAAGACTTTTGTGGTTGAATGTGATGCATCTAGGTATGATATGGGTGGTGTACTCATACAATAAGGCAGTCCACTTGCATTTAAAAGTCGTCAACTAAAGTGTAAAAATCATCACAAGCCCATTTATGAGAAGGAAATGATGGCCATTTTGCATACAATCAAATAATGGAGACCTTATTTGATGGGTCATCACTTTCAAGTAAAGATTGATCATGATAGTCTCAAATATTTTTTGAAACAATGGTTGTCATCTGAAGAACAACAAAAATGAGTAACTAAGATGTTAGGATATGATTTTGAAATAATTTAAAAAAAAGACAAAGACAATGTAGTGGCAGATTGCTATGTGCTATGACCATTTTGAAAGTAGATTATCTAGAGGAAACAATATTAGAATAAGAAGATAATAGTGTTACCCATGATTTGATTCAAAATCTTTAGCAAGGTTTGGGTGGATTTGAAAAATTCACATGGAAGGGTGATGTATTATGGTATCAAGACAAATTATACCTATGTAAGAATTCTCTTCTTAAACAAAAAAATCATTCAGGAACTTCATGCAACTCCTACTGGGGGTCATTTAAGATTTTTGAAAATCTATCATAGAATCAAGTAGTAATTTTTTTGAGAAGGACTCAAGGGATATGTCCATATATATGTGGTTGAATGTATGATTTTTCAAAAAAATAAAGGAGAACCCATCAAAACCCCAAGTCTTTTACAGTGTTTATCCATCCCTAGCCAACGCCGATAATAGGTGTCTATGGATTTCATTACAGGGTTATCAAGATCTGGTGGTTAAAATGTTATCATGGTTGTGGTGGATCATCTTAGTAAGTATGCTCATTTTTGTTTTTTATCACATCCATTTTTTGCTCATACAATAACTTTTGCTTTTCTAAATATAGTTCAAAAATTACATGGTACCCCTAAGATCATTATCAGTGATAGAGATCCTATTTTCACTAGCAAATTTTGGACTGAGTTATTTGCATGTTTGGGCACCCAATTGGCTCATAGTTCATCTTATCATACTCAATCATATGGATAAATTGAGGTAGTCAACAAATGTCTGGAAGGATATCTCTGTTGTTTTGTTTCTAATAAACAAGATAAATTGGCTCATTGGTTGCCACTTGTTGAATGGTGGTATAATACTTCTATTCATAGTTCTTCCAAAATGTTTCCTTGTTTGGCACTATATGGATACCACCCTCCATCCATCACTTCAACTTTGAAGGTCCATCCTAACATTCATGCAGTTGAAGAACATATTCACCATCAATAGGAGGTCCTTGCAAGTTTACGTAAAAATTTAGCCATGGCCCAGAATCGCATGAAGCAACAGGTAGATCAACACAAGAGTGAGAGGCATTTTGACATTGAAGATTGGGTCTGTATTTGCTTGTAGTCATATAAGCAGATGTGCTTGACATAATATAAAAAGGATAACAATTTGTCCCCTAAGTATTATGGGTCTTATAAGATCTTGTAGAAAATTGGTAGTGTGGCCTACAAGTCAAAGTTTCTTTCCTCCACTCGCATACATCCAGTATTTCATGTATCATGTATAAATAAAGTCATTAGACACAAAGTTGCTACTATATTATTTTGAAGGGGAGGGGTATGCTACACCCTTAACCTTTGGTATATCTAGGGATATGTGTGGCCAACTTTTGGCTTACATACCTCTTTTATATTCTTGTTACATTTCTTTATGTTCTTCGTTAGGTTGGCCTATGGAATAACCATGGCTGAATAGACTATATATAAGAGGTAGTGGTTAGTCTTTAATTATGATATGAAGTATTCTGCTCTTATTTCATTATTGTGGAGGCTGTCCCCTTGAAGTGGATTTGCTATATTATCCAGTATTCTACTTTGATGTCAATTATTGCTATATGATCTCTCATATTTTCTTATTTTGTGTGATATATAATCATTTTATGCAAACATCTAATTAATTTAATTACAAATAGTATTTTTGATTATCTAGTATTTAATAGAAAATAAATACACAAACACTACAAGACTTACCTATAAAGATTTTATTTAAAAAAAAATTAACTTAAAAGTGTGATAAGAAAAAAGGTTAATGAAGGTACTAAGGAACAAAAATGTAGAGATGGTTTCAGGTTTGTTTAGGCTCAAAAATATTTTTGTACTAGAATCAATACATGGCTTGGTATTGAGGCCTACCCCCTCACTTCACATACTGCAACATAAAGGTATCGGGTGTTTAGCCAATATATCGAATAACCAGGGTTTATACTCAGTCAGTGTACTGAGTTGGTTCTCCCCTTAGTGATGAAATCCAAGTAGGATAGTCATGATGAAGGTTACCGCTAGGTGATGAAATCTAAAGTGATTCCCTTATGTCAATGTTTGATCGATTTATTATATAAGTGGTTTAGTATGTGTGTGAAAGAAGTGATTGCTACGATAATTTAACCCATCTAGATTATTCTATATGAATTACCTAAGCAAGTAAAAATGGATGCAATTATTTTAACTTTTAAAAAGGAAATTAAAAGCAATTTTGGATTTTTTTTTTAATGAAGACAACCATCAAGAGAAAAGGAGAAAGATTGATAAATTCACAATGAATTATAATAAGAAAAATGAGACCTTAGGGGTCCCACCAGATGTGTCAGAATTTTATAGTAATTTTTTATTTTTTTAAATTTAATTAATTTACTAAAAACTTAATGAAATACAAGGTTTATGAAGAATACCTAGAGATACAGAGATGGTTGCACACCGCTTAAATCTAATGAATGAGATAACTTATTTTTGGCTTGGAAGAATAACCTGCACATAAATAGACAACTTAGACAAAAATATATTAATAGAAAGATAGGTGAGTTACCTGGTTAGGAACCAATCCTGGGAAGTTGTGAACTTCCTCAAATGGATGTCTTCTCACTGTTTTCATAATTAAGTAAATAAATAACACTTGAAATTACAAAATATAAAGATGCGATAACAATAATGATTATGATTTAATTTTTATTTAAGCTATCAATGTAAGCAAAGTATTCATCCCAATAAGTTGTATCAGTATTCACATCCTCTTGTGTAACATTAAGTTGGTCAGAAGTGGATTAAATTGAGAGAGGGTAAACAATGACACAAAGTGCTAACTCGAAGGCTATGTCATTCTGATCGGTGAAAAAGGGTTGAGATACTATAGGAAAATTAGTAATATTAATGACATCATTGACAATGCCAGGCAGAGTCATCTTGAACTGGATTGTAGGCAAAATAAAATTCTTTCCAATGGGTGCAAGCAGTCCTTCAGGCTCGTGATGATGGATGTGGATGTGGATTATACCTAGCAAAATTTTGGTAGAGTGGTGTTAAGGTCTCCTTAGTTCTCCAAAAATTCAAGCAGTGTTTTGAAATTTAGAGTTCATGGTACTTGAGTAAAAGGGTTGGCTAGGTATAAATGAATCGATGCCGATCTGTAGAATCAACACCGATCAAGGGAGAATCGGCAATGATTCACCCAATTTGGCAGTTGAAGGATTTATCCATGTTGGTTTGTTCCAACTGTGGGTAAATTTGGGTTTATGAACATGAGTTTGTTGAGGATGGGGTTATACATGGGTAAGGCGGATAAAAGGTTAGGATTCCTTAGGTTGTAAATAGATTTAGGTGGTTAGAGAGGTGAAAAAGTAATTTGTAAAAGCAAATTACCGAGTGGTTAAAGGTTAAAAAATAATTTTAGGATAGGGATATTTAGGATATTAAAATAATAATAAGGGTTTGTGACATCTAATAAATCATATCTAGTATGTGAAATTATAGTGTCTACATTTAGATTTTAATTACATGAAAGTACAGCTAATTTGTATGGTCATTCATTCTATTATTTATTTATATCTTCAAAAAATGTATTTAAGATAATGAAAAAGAACTTACAATCAAAATAAAATGATAATAGTAGATTGCATTCAAACCCTACTCTAACTAATTAATAAAAAGAGCAAAAACAAGGGGGGAAAGAAAGAAAAGCATTTTGAAATGAAACCAAAGTCATTTTGTTTAAATGAATGTGCCTACGAAATCATTTCCACCTAGCCAGTGATTGCACAATCATTAACAATGACGATGCAAGAGTCTACGAAACAAGAAGTTAGGAAGAGAGATGATACATCCACCATTTGCACATACAAGAAAATGAAAACAAACTTTCACAACTTCGATTAATAACGATCTTTGTTTCAATATCACAATGTTTGGGTTTACATTCACTTATCTCTTACAAATTTTAGCAACATAACAATAGTGCCAAGCAAAGAAGGGGAAGGTATTACATTATAAATATAAAAAATCTCTGATTCGATGTCTCGTCAACTAGAGTCAACATGAGCCAACCCTTTGAAATGATCATGGATTGGTTATTTATAATAAATTCGGTGAGTGGAGAGACATAATTTTCTCCCCAAAATCAGAAAATATTTTAATTTAAAATTCACTAGCACTTTTTTCCCAAAAACAAGTTACTTTTTGACATGTAAAAATAGATAAAACAAGTTACTTTTAAGATGTGTGAATAAAAATAAATTATAAGTTATTTAAAATGCAATTTATAAAATTAATTATGAAAGCACGAGCAACTTTTGGTTGGTAAACTTTCTCTTGGAATTGACTCTTGGAATTGATCACTTTACTCGGACCATGTTGGAGTTATCTTCTCAATATCACTAACGGTTCACAAACCTAACTCATGATTTGTAAGTTATAGAAGAAAATGTCTCCCAAAATACTTAAGTTTCTATTTTTTTCTCAAGATATTAATTTTCTATTAATGCAATTTTTTTTTGAAAATATATATTTATCTATATTAAATTAATTTAATACTAATGTTTAATTAATTAAAATTAAATTAAATAAAAATTAAAATAAAAAAACAATTTAAAATAAATAGAGGCCCACGGCCCGTCTTATAAAAAACGAAGCCTTCGCTTTTTCTTAAAAAAACATGCATTCGTTTGAAACATGTCCCCCATTCCACTTTCCACGTGGGGGGCGGGGGGTGGGTAAAAATTTTCAAAATTTAACTTCTCTAAATTGATTCCAAATTCGAAAGTTTTTAAACTGAACTTAAAAATTAATTAAATTAAAATGTAACTACTTTAATTTTAAATAAAATTAAAATTAAACCAATCAAATTTTAATTAGTTTTATTTTAATTTAAGTTAATTAAATTTTACTTTCTAATTTCGAATCAAATTTGGTTTTGATGGAAACCAGAGGCTTTTTCACTTGGAGATTTTGTATTTACACTTATCGTTTGGTGGTGAACTCAATATCCTCATGACATATAGTAAATTGATTCAAGATGACATAGTCCAAGCACAGGGAACAATGACACAAGGTCTTAAAGGTCATCCTACATTGGAGAATTTGAAAGTTAAGAACCCATTTTCGAGCAAAGTACCAAATATGGAAGTTCTTTGTAGGAACCATGTAAAGATAGTAGAGTCACTTTCGAGGCCCAAATACACAAATAAATCGAGATATACTCAAAACAATGTAGGCCCATGCAAGTAGGTGACTAAGCGAGCAATGCTTTCAAATGCAAGTTAAGAGGTCAAGACTTCATTTTCAAATTAGGTGCTTTATATGAATTTTTCTTGCACAGATGTGGTATTTCCAATGGAAATGGTTGTATGGCCCGATTTGATACATAAACTGGCACAAACCATAAAATAAATTTGAGAGCGTTGAGACCAATCGACCCACAATCACAAGCATGAGTGAAGCAAAAATTTAAAAATGGGTTCCATGATTCTGGAGGAATTAAGGAATGTTGTGCAAGCAACAATAAATGGTGACCCTACTGTAAAATACTCTTGAGTATTTTGGAATGAAATAAATGTGTCTATAAACCCAAAATCTTTGGTCGAGATAGTGCAGAGAACACGAATGGATTCGAGAGAGGAAAAGAATGGAATGGCTACAATACCAAATTTGATATTCTCATTGACCCACTGTGTGCAAATGAGTTCATTACCATTTCAAGGAACCTACAAGGACTAATTACTATGACTTCAACCATCAGGATAGTGAATTCGACCTTGAAAATGCTTGCCTAGACATTGCTTTACTATCAGTCAGGCATCCATAGCCCTAAAGGATGTGTCTTTGATCCTACTCAAGTCACTAATCTATTAGCAATTGGACGTCCTTAGCCCCGATAGAGATTTCTTGAATCAACCAAGAATTAAGTTTTTTCAAGAATCAAGTTTTCTATATGTTTATGTTTTCTCTTTCTTTCTTTATTTTGATGTTTCAATTCCAGGTTGGGGACACCATGGCAACTGAAAGTTAAAACTATAGATTTTTCATTCTAGATCTTAACCATAATAAGTTCATCCAAGCAAACCCATAAACCATTCAAACATAATTTTTGTGCATGGTTTTGAGAGTATCTTCAAAGGCCAAATAGTTTACCCAAACTTGTCCAAACACAAAAAAATAACACATGCAATAGCCCAAACTTTTGAAACCAAATAAGCAAACAAAATCTTAAAATAAAAAGTACTCATAATACTTACTCACTAGAACATCACTTGTGTTACCTATGTGCATACCTTTCTTTCTTATCATTATTTGATCAGTAGGGAACCTCTAAGGTAAAACAGATAGGCTAGACCAAAAAGAAACAAACAATGAGACCAGAATGATGACAAAAGCAAGAAATAAAAAATGAAAGTAGGAAAGAAAAACAAGAAACAAAAGTAGGAAAACAAAGAGAAGGAACTTATAGGAAATTAATAGGCCAATCCATGCATGAAAGCAAGAGTTTGAGGAATTCCCCATGGACAGGCCAAAGGATGTCCTCCCTAGTTAGACACCTGAGACGAAACATATTCATGTTCGATATTTTGAGAAGGTTTGGTATGGATCCTAATAAAGGAAAAATTGTATTTATAGTGATGTTTCCATTTTTTTGGTTTGATAGGGATCATACTAGAGGGAAATTTGTATTTACAGTGATGTTTCCATTTTCATTCATGCACACTATCTGAAAGAGTCCTATCTATGTTGTTTTCATGTAAATTAAACAAATTCTTATCATTAACTTTAGAAATGTGCTTACATTTAATTTTCAAAAATAATTTGGGATAGAGTTTGAGAAATACCTATGCCCCTACATTGAATTGTTATGAGGGATATGGTGGGTATCAAAACATACTAGAGAGATTGGATCACCCAACCTGGTGAATATATGTTCTTCGTGGCAACCAAACAATGAATCAATTATCGGTTGCTCTCTTTCTGCTATGAATATTGTGCCAACATCCTTATTGCTCTCTTCATCATCTAGAAGGCATAGGTTTTATTCTTCCCATGTCAAGGAACTTTTGGCTTTATCATCGATGGCTAACGTATGCAAAGAGATACATTGGATATCTTTGAGTTTCACCAGTCTAATTTGTCCATTGAATCCACCATGCACGTGATTGTTCATTTATATTTTAATTGTATATATTGTTGAGAGGAACATAAGACTGCTACAACTAGACTTTACAGGGTGATCTAAATTATTTAAACTTTCAAATTTGGGAACAACAGCTCGATCTTCATCCTCCTTCCACCTATTATCAACAATGTACAAGGGCTACTCTATGGTGGTGAGAAACCTCATGTTTACATTATTCGATTCTATGCAAACTAGATCAAAGGTAAGGATGTCCTAGAGTGAGATATACTTCATTTTAATCTCATTTAATTCATCTTCTTTATGGGGACAACCAATTCAATCTTGCACTCTTTTATTTCATCCATCTTCAATGATGAGATAGGAGCTAAATTGCTACAACTGAGTTGTTGTTCTTCCTTAATCAACTCTCCCATTTTAGGAACAACAACATATGATAAGAGTGTTTCAAATGCATAACATGTATCATCTTTGTCTAGCTACTCCAACTCTTCTATTTGATCTTTTAGCTAATCATAGTAATTTTTTTATTTGTCTTATTGTGTGGGTGAGTCATTGCTGCTTTAATTTTCAGCCATGAAATTGCCTAACATAATTGTTGCAATTACATCATCAGAATCATCATCATCACTACTCTCCTGGACCGATTCTTGCCTATTGAAAGGCAAATTTTAAGTTAACATGACTACTTCAACACTTTTCTCAATTCCACTCGTAGTACCCAAATTATAAACTCAAGAACATGGTCTCATAAACTAATCCTTGCATTTTTTGTTATGACTCTCCTATAATAATTAACACTTCATTAATAATAGCATTGAAATACATTTGATCACTAAAACAAGGAAAAATAATATGTTGATTAAATGTGAAGTTATTATAATTTCATGTAATAAATGCACAATCAAGGTTCTCATTTTGACGAGGAGGTTCAGTTGATTATACACTTAGGGCAATGCTTGGTTATAAGGTACAATTGCTACATGCACTAACTTATAGTTAAGTAAATCAAAGGATTTTGGGTGTAAACACCTGGTTGTCCTAACGAGTAAAATAGGTCAACACCATATCTATGTGGCATGGATTATTGCTCAATAGTAAAAGAGTCTTGGTACATCAATGCCAAAGATGTGAGATTAGATGAAGTCCTTCAGATAAACATAGCAATCAGGGAATCCAACATTTTAAGATAGATATCAATATTGGTCACTTCCATTTACAAGAATCAATTTTTCAACCTCCTATATAACTGATGAAAGTGAATGTTGAACGTGCTCATGGGTATATTGGGATACATACGGGCTATAACAAATTGATATTACAGGGTAGCAAAGTCAGTGGGCACTCTAAAATAGATAAAAGAATCATTTTTCAAAGGTAGCCTATGAGGTGATATATTCAAATGGAAAGTTAAGGTACCAGTCATAAGCAACCACATCTAAATAGTAAGGAAACAAACGACATGTAACATCTTCATGTTGTATTTGTTGACATCTTTAAATGCCTAAATGTATTCTTCAACCATTCAAATCCCACCATATGTATATTTAAAAAAAAAAATCATAATTCTTAGGCAAGTTGTGAGTAGGCCATAGAATGTTCATAGAGTACCTACCTCCACCAAGCCAAGTAAAGGCCATTAATAGGTTTAAATTTTAGTTTTCCAGTGCTAAGACACAGAATGTCTCATTTGGCAATGCCTCTAAAGTGTCAAAGTTTTAATTTTTTTGTCTAAAATCTATTTTAATTTTTTTGTCAGTTGGCCTTCTTAGCACCAATCTATTGATGGGTCATTTGACACACCAACTCAAGTGGGACGATTTCCCGTCTAGCCGCTTTTGAAAGGAGGATCGTAGGGTCTCTCCAAGGTTTGTTATTGCTAGGTCATGGTGTATTGGGTGACCTAGTTGGTCAATATGAAATTATTTCAATATAAGGGGTCCGTGTTGGGTCTAAAAATATTAAACATTATTTTAGTCTTTGACAGATGAGAGGGGTGTGCAATTTTAGTTGTCTTATTTGTGCAGGTTTTAATCATGTTTTAAAGAGCAAGGAAACTAGCATTTTCAAATTTGCCCATGCAATTAAAATCAATATTTTTAGGTTTTAATTTAATGAAAGACTAGTTGATTTATTTGTTCATTCATTTCATTGTCTACATGTTCAAAAATGTATTTATGATAATGAAATAGATTTTTCAATCAAAATAAAATGATAATAGTATATTGCATTCAAACCCTATGCTAACCAATTAATAAAAAGAAGAAAAGAAAGAAGGAAAGAAAAAAAAAACCTGTTGAAATGAAACCATAGTCGTTCTGCTTAAATGAATGTGCCAATGAAATCAAGTCAACAAATGCACAACCGCTAATGAGAATGATGCAAGAGTCTACAAAAAAAGAAACCAGGAAGAAAGATGACACATTCATTGTTTACACGCGTAATGAAATGAAAATAAATTTCCATAACTTTGATTAATGATGATCTTTGTTTTAATAACATAATGTTTGGGTTTACATTGACCAATCATTTACAATTTTCAGCAGCTTAACAATAATACCAAGTAAAGAGGGGAAGATTTTACACTAAAATAATAAAAATATATGGTTGAATGTCTTGTCAACTACAATCAACAAGAGCCAACCCTTTAAAATGACCATAAACTGAGTATTCATAAGAAATTTAGTGAGTGGAGGGAAAGAATATTCCCTCAAAATAAAAAATTACTTTAATTTAAAATTCACTTGCACTTGTCCACTTTGGCTCCCTTCACCATAGCACAATGTTTGGGTTTACATTCACCAATTATTTACAAATTTTGGAAGCATACCAATAGTGCCAAGCAAAGAGAGGGAAGAAATTACACTAAAAATAAAATAAAAAATAATTGGTTCAATGTCTTGTCAACTACAATCAACAAAATCTAACCCTTTGAAATGACCATCCACTGAGTATTTATAATAAATTTAGTGACTGGAGGGAAAGAATATTCTTCCCAAAATCAAAAAGTAATTTAATTTAAAATTAACTTGCACTTGTCCACTTTGGCTCCCTTTACACCTGCAAAATAAATAAAATAAGTTATTTTTTTGGCATGTGTGATTAAAAATAACTTTTAAGTTATTTAAAATTTATAAATTTAATTATAAAAATACAAGCAGTTTTTGGTTGACAAACTTTGCCCTGAATTGATCACTCTATGCATACTACGCCAATTATTATCTCGACATCACTAACGGTTCATAAAATAAACTCATGATTTACAAGCTATAAATAAAGATGTCTCTTGAAACACTTAAGTCTCCAAAACAAGAAAATTCAAATTTTGACTCGAGATATTAATTTTTTATAAAATTAATTTAAAAAATTCAATTGATTAATTCAATTTATTTAAAAAGTAATTTATCTATATAAATTAATTTAATATTACTTTTTAAATAATTTAATTAATTTAAATAAAATAAAAATAAATTAAACAATTTAAATTAAATTTAAATTAATTAACAATATATAATAACAAACAACCAAAAAAAAGGGGGTCAAATTACATTTAACTTCACTAAAAAATGTGAAAAAGAATAATTAAACATTCATTGCATCACATATTAGAAGATGACATTAAAATAAATACAAAATATTTGACAAATGTGTAAAAGAACATGGAAAGAAGCTTAGAAATGAAGGTGTAATTGGTTATATTTAAAAGGTATCCATTATTTCATACAATTTTGTAATTTGGTTTAGTCTACTTTGAAAGATGCGTGTGAACAACATCCAAATATGGTGTTGTATAAACACTTTGAACAAATGCATGTTTCCTACGTTATTTAAAGAGATCTGTGAGAGTGAAGGTTACTATGTTGTATGTTACTGATGAGAGTGCATGTCTTTTATATACATGTTTATCATTCTTCAAAAGAGACCAATTTTCAATGTTCTGAAAAAAAAAATCTTCTTGCCCAATAGAAGCTTATTCTTTATACTCAAAGTATTGGAAGATTTATCTAACTTTCAAAGGTAGCTATGATCTTAGCAATATATATATATATATATATATATATATATATATATATATATATATATATATATATAACTAATGAAGGATTTCAATATTACATGTTATTGTGGTGTTATCAATTTTTTGTTAAACATGTATTTTAACAAAATTGCTGATCATATTATGTGGACAAGGATGACAAACATTATATTGCTGAATGAAAGAATTCATTATATTATAATTATCTAGAAAAATGCCTCCATTCTTGAACTTGAGATTTAAACAAGAATCAATAAAAGACACAATAAATATATTACAATTATCATCCCCAAAATAGTAAATCACTAACTACCTCAACTCCAATGTAACCATTCAACAAAACATCAATGTATATAGTATCTACAGTGTAAAACTATATTAATGTCATATGTATCAAAATATAAAGTGATCTCAATTAAAAAAAAGTTAAAAGAGCTCTATCTACACTTGCCACATACTCCAAAAGTTGTCTACCAAACTCCCGAACAACACCAATGGGAAATGGAGTATAATTGTTTTTCCTTAGACAATCATTTAAACTTGGTCAAAGCTTTTAAAAAACCTGTCAAAAGAATTTCTATTTATTAATTTGCCTTTAAGGAAAGACCCAACATAATATATAAGGAGGTGTTGTTCAAAAACACTGAACAATTGCATTGCATCAATTAGGTGAAAACCCCTAAAAATAGTTTAAGATGAGCAACTTAAAAATACAAGTATGATTGTAATAGTCAAACCAAATCTACATCCAAACACACATACAACCAAAAAAACATATATATGGATCATATGACAACAAATTTTGAAAACCAATAGAGAGTATTTATCAAAAATAATAATGAAATTCTTTGGTTCTAAAATGGCAGACTATTCAAACAACATTAATGAGATAGGGAGGCTTGAAAACCTAGATCAAAAAAAAAAAAAGCATGGTTATCTGGTGTTACTTCTATCATACTTGGAAACTTCATAAAGCATGTCAATTTCAGCGTTTGTTGCCGCACATTCCCAACATTCCCAAACCTGGCCAAAGGTTCCTGCAAACACAAATAAAGTGACTTTTAACATGCCCAAAATGATAATGACTTGCTATAAAATTAGAAAAACAAATTTAAATATAATAAACTCATACAAACACAAACTAAGTGTCACCTACATGCCCAAATCTATGATATATGTAATAAACTCATCTCTCTTCATTTTGTCTTTATCATGCTCTGTACAATATGTATCTTAATGGATGTGCAGTCTGTATTTGTTCTCCCATGTTTTCAAATCTTAATCCAAACCTTGTGACTACCTTGTGGTAATGATGCCACAAATGAATTTGCTTTCTCCTACAATCTGAATTCAGAAAATGCCTCTTAGGACAGTACATATACATCATATATATGTCATATCCAGATATGGAGATAAACGCATATCTGTAGTTTGTTGAAAGTGAAGAGGGGCTTTTTGAGTCCCCTGAAATCCTTAACTGAAATGAAATGTGGTTCCGCTTGAGTGGAAATAGATGAGATAAAAAGAATGGTGGCGGTGTTGCTCTTGGGCTGAGTTAAAGAAAAGAAAAAAACAGAACTTGATATGGCAACAATGTTAATGTTGTTGGACGAAAAAGATGCTTCGAGAGGTTCGAACCCTGGACGTGGTGATAACAAGGATTGCATGAAGGAAATGAAGAAGGCAAAGATCAGCAGTGTGGCATAAAAGAGGTAGCCGCAGAGAGGGCTTGGGTAGGAGCAGTAGAAGCGACTGCAGGAAGATACAGTAATGGCGGTGGTGGCTTCATCTATGAATAATCGTATGGCATATGTATTGCCATATGGATACAAAAGGTAGCCTGGGGCGTATTCTTTTCTCAGGCATCATCATCATCAATCTAAACAGTTGTCTGCATGTTCATCCAATAGAAATATGTTTGGTTTGCAGCAGGTCGCTTGTTCGAATCATGGGAGAAACATTTTAAGTGCTGAACATGTGGCTCAATTAGCGCCTTCTTATGATTCGCTACCTTTAAAATATCGATTTTGCAACACCGAGGATCATGCTTCCACACCAACTAACAGTTACATAAGCCTCTAGCCCAGGAAAAAAACCAAAAAATAAAATCTAGTATCTAACCTAATAATAACAATAGATAACCTATATAAAGTCTATCAACTGTATACTAAACACAGCAACACCATACCCTGTCTATAAAGGTAGTTGCGGCCACTCCGGCTTCATTTCACCTGTATTTTTTTTAGGAATATATTTATTTCTCCCGTAAAATGTCTAGACGTCCTAATCGCCATAGCCGAAGGCCTTCGACAGGGCTACCTTCTTCATATTTGGCGGAGGAAAAGCCAGATTTGGTGAAGTGCATGCAAAAGAAGCAATGCCCACCTAACAATAATGATAAAATTGTGGCTCCGCCATTGCCAAAATCTCCACAAGAGCAGCTTCAGTAGATGAATAATAAACCTCCAATGACCGATTCAAATGATGCTAAATGACGTGTGTATAGTTGCTACTGCCAAGTGTCCTGAACCTCTAGAATTCCTGTCTCGCCACCTCCACTCTTCCCACCGACCACATCACACTGATCGTTATGGCCTCAAACTTCCCACCTGCAAACCAGAGGCATCACAAAACCAGGGGTGTTAAACTACGTCGTGCAAACCCACGTACCGGCTGTCAAACAGCTCGAATGAATATATTGTTGTCTCTTGTGAAACGAATCTTTAGAGCTTCACCACTGTATAAAGCCTATGGATTAATAAAGTGAAGCATCCATTCGTTTGAAACATGCATCATTCCACCTTTTTGAAACATGCACCATTCTACCTTTTTGAAACATGCCCTCCCATTCCACTTTCCACGTGGGGGTGGGGGTTATAATTTTTGAAATTTGACTTTTCTAAATTGATTCCAAATTTGAAAAATTTTAAACCCATTAATTTAAAACTTAATAAATTTAAAATATATTTAATTTAATTATAAACAAATTTAAAATTAAACCAATCAAATTTTAATATATTTAATTTTGAATTAAGTTACTTAAATTTCATTTTTAATTTCAAATCAAAGTCGGTTTTGATGGAACCAAGAGGCTTTTGTATTTACGTTTATTGTTTGGTGGTGAGTTCGGTATTTGCATGATACATGGAAAATTGATTTAACTTGGTGCAGTACAAGCATGACACAACATTAAGGTGAGGTCCCAAAGGCCTTTTTACACTGGAGAATTCGAAGGTTAAGAGCCCATGTTTGGGCTAAGTGTCAAATATGAAAGTTCTTTGCAAGAACAATGTTTAGACAATAGAGTCACTTTAGGGACCCAAATATGCATGTAAATTGAGATTTACTCCAAATAATGCAGACCCATGCACGTAGGCGACTGAACGAGTAATGTTTTCAAAGGTAAGTTAGGAGGTCAAGACTCTATTTTCATGTTAGGCATTTTATATAAAATTTTCTCTCACGGACATGGCATTTCCAATGGAGGTGGTTGTAGGGTCCAATTTGACACATAAATCGAGATATAACACCAAATTTATTTGAGAGTGCCGAGACCGATCAACCTACAAGCATAAACAAGATTGAAGCAAAAATAAAAAAGGGTTGCATGGTTTTAAAGGAATTAGGCCGTGTTGTGCAAGCAACAATAAATGGTGACCCTATTGGAGAATACACATGAGTATTTTATAATGAAATAAACATGTCTATGAACCTAAAATATCTAGTTGAGACTGTGTATGAAACATGAACGAATTTGAGAGAGGAAAAGAAGGGAATGTTTACATGACCAAATTTGATATTCTCATTGACTCAGTGTGTGCAAATGAGTTCATTATTGCTTCATGGAACCTTTAAAGACTAATTACTATGATTTTAACCATCGAGCTAGTAAATTCTACTTTGAAAACACTTACTTGGACATTGCTCTACTGCTAGTCGGGCATCCATAACCCCAATAGAGGTTTCCTGAATCACCTAAGAATTGAGTTGTTTCAAAATTTGATTTTTATTTTTGTTTCTCTTTTCTATTTCTTTCTTTATTTTTCTATGTCAATTTTGGGTTGCTGACCACTGTGGCAAACAAAAGATAGAACTGTAGTCTTTTCACCCTAGATCTTCACTGTAGTGAGTTTGTCTAAAAAAAATGAGAAACTATTAGAACGTGATTTTGTGTGTGGTTTCTAGAGAATTTTTTTAGAGGCTAGATAGTTTATTCAGACTCATCTAAACACAAACAAATTCAAAACACATGTGATGACCCAAGGTTTCAAAGCCAGATAAGTAAATAAAATCTTAAACTCAAAGTACTTACGCACCAAAATGTCACTTGTACTACCTATGTGCATACCTTTATTACTCATCATTTTTTGATTAGTAGGGAACCTGCAAGGCAAAAAAAATAAGCTAGACAAAAAAGAAACAAACAACGAGGCCGTACCAATGACAAAAGTAAGAAAAAACTAAACCAAGAAATAAAAATAATAAATGGAAGCAGAAAAGCAAAGAGAATGTATTTATAGGAGCTTGTCTAGCCAATGCATGCATGGAAGCAAGAGTTTGAGGAATCATTCATGGACATGTCAAAGGATGTCCTCACTAGTTAGACACCTAAGACAAAACCTATTCACATTTAGTACTTAGAGGAGGGGGATGGAGACCATTAGGTATCATCTAAGAATGTAATAGATTGCTTTTGAATGAAAGGAGTAGGAATTTCATATGTTTGTAAGAATGAAGACAAGCAATCTACTTCTTATTGTTGGTCCAAGAAAACCGATAAGCCACCAGACAATCTAGTCAATAGTTACCTATACTTAAATTGGAAAATATATTGCTATTATAGAAACACAAGATTCACAGTCTAATTGGGAGATATGGAGGAAGGGTTGCATATGCAAACACCATTGTTGGAAGAAGATGGTTTGACTCATTATCTAAAAAGCAAAGGAAATGTTGCTAATGTTGTGTTCTGCATGTTACTTGTTGCAATGGGGACTATTTAGTATGATTACACTGTAAGAGCTTTTTCATCCACTGCTTGTTGTAAGACAATAAAAATAAATGGTCATTTCCCCTAAATTAAATGAGACTAGAACTTGGTTCAAATTAACTTGCATGGGGTAGTAGATCAATAAATGAGAAAGAGCATTCATTATTTCTTCTTTTTCTTTCCTTCTTTCCCCCATCTAAGGTGACTTCTTTTACTTGCATCCTTGTGATAGTTGATTTGTACATGTTTTCAGCCTTAGTTCTTGTAATGTAATGTCAAAGAAATTAGCCTCTTTTTCTAATTGGAACTCTATGTGTACTAGGTTGCATGGTCAATAATAATAATAATAATAATAATAATAATAATAATAATAATAATAATAATAATAATAATAATAATAATAATAATAATAAATAATTAGTGTTTAATTTGGGATGATTTAAAATTTATCTAGAACTATTTGATACTATTGGTATTATGGTCTAGAGGGCCTAGTAATTGGGACCTCTAATTTTGGAGTTCCATATTTTCTATATAACATCATTTTATTATACTCAATTTGATATTTAGTTAATTGAGGGTTTTCTTAATTTAAATAAGTGAAATGGGAAGTAATTTAACATTGTTAAAAAATACATTACTATTTCTACACAAAATTTTATTTATACATTTATTTAGATATATATGTCTAATTATTAATGAGAATGAGACCTTTAATTGAATATATATACATACATACACACATACATATATACATACATATATAAATGTGATATATAAATATTCTTATAATAAAAAAGTATATATCATTAATAAAAAGGACTTAATAAAAAACATACATATCACTAACAAATAGTAAAAGAATAATTATAAAAGATTATTATTGTGTTGAATAACTTTATAAGTGTTACAATGATTGTTTAAACAGCCACATTTTTTTTGACATGGTCTCCACAACAGCGTTACTATATATGCCAAAAACAGAGCCATAGCAATAAAATATGATGCATATGTTGTGAATTTTATGCAATGTTTCTTTAATTTTTTTTCTGTTTGTAAGGCCCGAATTCTAACACACTAGATTCCACATTTTTTTGTGTTTTTCCACCAAAATATTTGCCATGCTAATAAATTTTGGCTCTTTCAGAATCATATCATGAACATATCTTTTTCATTAATTTCCTTTATATGGAAAAAGTTTTCCATAGATAGCTAAATACAAAAGGAGTTACAAAAGAGTTAGAGAGACTAAACAGAGTGATGCAAATAAAAATGGCTGCCAGCAAATAGAATAAAATAAAAAGGTAAGTGGGTGTTTGAGTCCAGTATGACATGCACCACTTCTCTCAGCGGTGTCTCTGAGCGGGCCAATCTCAATTTCACAATTTTCATGGTAGTGTACCTCAGCTTGTCCTGCTGCCTTATTCCCAATAGGTGGCAATAGTCTATATTTTGCATGTGCCCTGATTACAACATAAATTTTTAAGTATTGGATAGCTTGTAACAAAAAATTATAAAATTGTGCTTGGAGACAACTACTACAAAATATTTGATAAATCAGCGAATTATCATCTTGTAGCAAAGGTTCTTATGATAGAGAACATATTATTTACTCTCACATTGCATTCTACTACTGTGCATGCTTTGAAATCAGCCATATATGATTCATGGTTATGACATCAACATTATGGACATTTGAATTTTCAAGGATTAAATTTACTTCAAAAGAAGAATATGGTGAGAGGACTTCCAGTGATTTAGACAAAATAAGTTTGTTTAAGGTGTGCACTTAGCAAGCAACATCGAGATAGTTTACTGGTGAACAAATCGTGGAGGGAAAAATATCCTCTAAAGCTTGTGCATTTTGACATTTGTAGTGTTATGCAAGAGGAATCTTTGGGTCAGAATATTTATTTTTTGACTTTCATTGATGATTTTTCTCGCCATATATGGATTTATTTTCTTAAGCAAAAATATGAAGCTTTTGAATGATTCAAGAATTTTAAGGCTATAACTAAAAAATAGCGTGGGTATTATCTCAAAATACTCAGAACAGATAGAGGGAGAGAATTCACTTCCAAAGAGTTTTCTAATTTTTATAACAAAAATGGCATCAAGAGACAACTTACTGCAACTTATACCCCCAATAAAATGGTATTGCAGAAATAAAGAACCACACCATTATGGAAATGGAATGAAGTATGTTGCAGTCAAAAAAATTCCAAATTGTTATTAGGGAGAAGTAGTGGCAACAAAATTATACATATTAAATCAAAGCCTCACAAAATCAGTTCACAACATCACTCCAAAGGAAGCTTGGAGTGCTCACAAGACTTCAATGGCTCATCTTTGTGTATTTGGTTGTTTTGCATATGTTCATATTCCAGTTCATAAGCGGAAGAAGTTGGATGCAAAATCTTAACATTATATCTTTGTGGGATATTTTGATGCAACTAAGGGATACAAACTTTATAATCCTAACACAAAGCAATGGATTGTTAGTCAGGATGTGGTTTTTGATGAAGTGGGAGTATGGCAATGGTAAAAAGGTGCACGATAAAAAAACACCAGTAATAATTGACATAGAAGATGGATGTGTTCCTCCTCTCCCCATAATCTCAAGTAGAATTTCAAGCCCTAATATTAGATCAAGTTCAATTTCTCCAAGCTTAGGTTCACAAAATTGATCTACCAACACACCTTCAAGTGATAGTTCAAGTCCAGCATCAAGTCTAAGCTCTTCAAGAAAGGTACAAAGTTTAAATGAAATTTATCAGAGTAATGTGAATCCAATTGATAATTTTTCTTTGCTTATTACAATTTAAATTGAACCCTCTATATATGAAGAATCATTGAAAGAAACAATATGGATTGATGCTATGAATGATGAGATGCAAGTAATTGATAACAATAATACATGGGAATTAGTGCAACTTCCAAAAGACAAATAGATGATTGGTGTCAAATAGATTTATAAGGTGAAATATCATGTTGATGGTTCTATGAAAAGACACAAGGCAAGACTAGTTGCCAAGGGATTTTCACAAATATCTAGAGTAGATTAATTAGAAACATTCACTCTAGTTACAAGATTGATACAATCAAGATTTTTTTGGCTATTGTTGGATAATAAAAGTGACCAGTATATCAGATGGATGTAAAATCAACCCTCCTTAATGGTTATATAGATGAATAAGTATATGTGGAACACCCCATGGGCTATGAAATTCTAGGTAAAGAACATTTAGTTTACAAGTTAAAGAGAGTACTCTATGGGTTGAAGCAATATCCTCATGCCTAGTATGCAAGGATTGATAGTTATTTCTTGAAGAAGGGATTCAACAGAAGCCATTAAGAGCCAACCATGTATATCCAACATATTGGTAATTATATTCTCATTATTTGTCTTTATATTGATAATCTTATTTATATAGGTAATAGTAAAACTCTTGTGGATAAATATCAGGCATAAATGAAACAGGAATTTGAAATGTCAAATCTAGGACTCATGCATTATTTTCTTAGTGTGGAGGTGCAACAAAAAGTAGTAAGTATATTCATTTGTCAAAATAAGTATGTAGCTGGTTAATTGAAAAAGTTTAGAATGATGAACTGCAAAATAGTTGCAACTTTCGTAGCACTTGGTGAGAAATTAACCAAGAAAGATGCAAGTTCCAAAGTGGATACTACGTTGTACAAAAGTTTGGTTGGGAGCCTCATGTACCTCACTACAACAAGACTTGACATTATGTATGCTATGAGTCTCATCTCTAAATTCATGCAGGATCCACATGAGTCTCATTGGCATGCTACAACAAGAATCATATGGTATGTGAGTGGTACACAAAATTTTGGCATTCATTATTCTTCTGCAAAAAAAATTGAGCTAGTTGGCTACACAGATTCTGATTGGGTTGGTTTAGTTGATGATAGAAAATCTACATCTAGTTATGTATTCTCATTTGGTTCTAGAGTTGTATCTTGGAGTAGTAAAAAGTAGGCAATCATGGTTCTCTCTTCAACAGAAGTAGATTATATTGCAACAACAACAAGAAGTTATCAATCAATATGGATTCGAAGGATATTGGAGGATTTACATTTGATTCAAGAACATCCAACTACATTTTTTTGTGATAATAGTAGCACTATTGCCATGATGAATAATTGTGTGTTTCATGCTAGATCAAAACACATAGAGATCCAAAATCATTTCATTCGCTATTTGGTTCAAGATGGACAAGTGGAATTGTAATTTTGTCCTACATTTGACTAAGTAGTTGGTATTTTTACCAAATCTCTTCCTATAGGCAATTTTTTTGCTTTGCGATGTAAGTTGGGCATCATCCTCATTGATCATTCATGGGGAGATTGAAGAAGATGTTGGAATTGCATGCATGATCAATGCTTGGTTAGCATGTTCGAATACATGATAATTTATTTTTATTTTTATTTTTTATTTTTTAGAATGTTGTTTACTCCATGCAATTAGATTTTATGAGATTTATTATTTTAAAACTACGAACAATATCTTTTTAAAGTTGTTTGTTTTTAATAACAATAATATTTTTTATTTTTTTAGTTTTATTTTAAACTCTTTATTACAACGCTCTATTTGCTATATATCACTAAAAAAACAACAATTCTTTATTTTAAATTAAAAAGTCTTTCTTTTCAATCTTTGTTGTTTACTCATTTCTAAACAGATATAATATATTATTTTATTTTCTTAAGCAGTTGAGTATTATCTTTACTATGTATTTTTAATAGCTTTCAGTATAATGTTAAAACTTTCATTTATATTGTTTCAGCACTTGGTTCAAATTAACTTGTTTAGGATAGTAGCTCAGTAAATGAGAAAGAACATTCATTCTCTCTTCTTTTCCTTTCCTTCTTTCCCCCGGCGGCTTGTTTTGCTTGCATCCTTGTCACAGCTGATTTGTACAGGTTTTCAGCATTAGTTCTTTGTAATGTAATGTCAAAGAAGTTAGACTTTTTTTCTAATTGGAACTCTATTCGTACTAGGTTGCATGGTCTATACCCTAATAATAATAATAAGAATAAGAAACTAATTAATTTAGTGTTTAGTTTGGAATGATACAAAAATTTATTTGGAATTGTTTGATACAATTGGTATTAGTGGAGAGGGCCCATTAATTGGGACCTTTAATTTCGGAGTCCAATATTTTTTATATAATACAATTTTATTATATTAAATTTGATATTTGATACTTAGTTAATTTGAATAAGTGAGATGGAGAGTTATCTGACTATATTAAAAACTACATTGCTATTTCTACATGAAATATCATTTATATGTTTATTTAAATATGACGAAAGATTAATATATATGTATTTAATTATTTATAAAAATGAAACCTTTAAATATATATAATTTAAAATATAATATAAAAATATTCTCATAAAAATAAATACATATCATTAATAAAAAACATACATATATCACTAATAAACAAACAGTGAAAGAACTATTATAGAAGACTCTTATTATGTTAATCATTTTAAAGATGTTACAACGACGGCGTAAATGACCACAATTTTTCGGACATGATCTCCATAACAGCCTTACTGTATATGCCAAAAATAGAACCACACTAATAAAGTATGATGTATATGTTCTGAATTTTATGTAATGTTTCTTTAATTTTTTCTGTTTGTAAGCCTGAATCTTAACACACTAGATTCCACCTTTTTTTTTAAAATTTTCAGCCAAAATATTTGCCGCGGTAATAATTTTGGCTCGTTCAGAATCGTATGATGAGCATATCATTTTCATTAATTTCCTTTATATGGAAAAAGATCTCCACAGAAAGCTAAATACAAAAGGAGTTACAAAAGAGTTAGAGAGAGACTAAACAGATTGATGCAAAGAAAAATGGCTGCCAGAAAACAGAATAAAATAAAAAGGTAAGTGGGTGTTTGAGTCCAGCATGAAGTGCACCGCTTCTTCTCTCAGCGGTGGCTCTGAGCGGGACAGTCTTAGGCTCACAATTTTCATGGCGGTGTGCCTCAGCATATCCTGCTGCCCTATTCCCAACGGGTGGAAATGGTCTATTTTCCGCAGAAGGGGTTGCGAGTAAACTTGGAGCAAGTTTAGAAGAGAGAAGGATAAGAATTGAACCGCTACCTCAATTTTTCCCATCTTTTTGATCCTCGTGTGATGGAGGACTAACAGAGGGTAAGTGGATTTTGTGTATATACGATCGCTCTCCAACGTCGAGATTCGAACGCGCATCTGCCCAATGCGGAGGTCCTTACATTAAGGCTGAAGAGCCGTCTTGTCGTCTTCCTCTTCTTTTGGAATGGCAATGAGTTGGGAATTGTCAAAGACGCCGAGCATAAGAAGTGTGCAGGGATCGTAATTTCCCAGGTGCATTGCTCGTTCCATCTGGGATTGAAGCTGTCGACCCCGGTTCGAGACCTGATCCATTCCTACCACATTATGCGTCCATAGAGCCGCGTCTATTTTTCGATTTCATCACACAGCTGCTTCATCGTCGGCCGCAAGTTGCTTGTCAGATGCGCGGCCCAAAACGTGGCAACCGCCGTCGAAACAAAGACTGCCAGCATCGCATCGCCCTTCTCCTGCCACAGATACCAACATGAATAATCAGGTCCAGGGTTCCTAAAATTTCAATGCTTAAAACTTTTCCTGCCCTCTTCAATCTCAGGTATTTAGAAATTAGTAAGGTCAACCTAAGGTAATTATAAAACATGCATGTATGGAGTTAAAAAAAAATTTGAGTTACAAATTTTGAAGTTAAACAATGTTGGAAATTCTAATAATTTGGAACCAAAATGTCGAAATTTATAATTTAAAATTTAAATTTGAAATTTAAATTCAAAAAATTTAAATTTAAATAATATTATATATATTTATATAATATTTTTAGAAAATTATGTACCTCTATTTGAATTAGATGTCCACTATTTAAAAAGGTGAAGTTATAATATTTTAAATAAAAGATTTTTTACTTGTTTTAATAATGATAAAATAATAAATAAAATATAATATTTTTTGGATAAAAATTATTTGTATATTTTTTTGAAGAAATAAATAAGTATTATATAAATGATAATTGGGTCCCCTTTCACAATAAATATTATCACTATTAGACCCTATTTAATAATTGGTCCCTCTTCTCTATATTAATAATAATAGTTGAGATTTAAGTGTGTACATTCAAATTAATTTATATTAATTTTTCATTAATAGCAATTTACAAAAAATTATCTTAACCCAATTTTTATAGGTAAAATATTTGAAACAATGACTTAATTTGATACTGGACTTTGTTATTATGATTTTTTTTTCAAAAGAGATAATTATTCAACATTGTGTGTGTGTACATAATTTGATTATCTATGGCCATCTTTAACAGTTAGTATAAAGTATCATTTCACCTTCATATATTTCAAAATTAATGATGCAAGTATAATTATTACTTCTTATATTAGAATTCATCAATATATCCATTAATTATAGAAAAATATAATATATAAATAGTTACAACAAAAAGGAGGTTAATTAGTATTCATAACCTAGTCTCCATACTAGTAAATAAATACAACTCAAAAAATAAAATCAACAACTAAGCATAGAAACCTAGAAGTAGAGTCAAAGTATCAAAACACAATAGAGAAAGTTAAGCATAAACCACAACACTAGATAACGGTGGAGGCAGACCATCCATAGGGGGATAAGCATCCTAAAAAGAAGGTTCAGTGGAAGGAGGATCAAGTACCACCCACCCATCCTGAGTGGTCGTAAAAAGAGCCAAAGAGATTGTGATTCCCAAACCACGGGGCGATGGCATGCAATGTTCCATTGGCTTACCAACCTGCACAAGAAAATTCTATCAAGATGGGTCAGCAGAGGAATTTACACATGATAACGGACTCCATCCTCCCTCTTTCCATTGAGAAGGAGAGGAGGAGAAATAGTTGTGGTATCAACTTTTCTGATGTTTGTACCAGTGGAGGAGTGTCATGCAAGGGATATTTGGGAGGAACACAACTCATGACATGCAATGAGCACTACCCTAGTGATTGAGGATCTCCTTGAGATGATAAAATTCTAAATCCACCTTCTCCTCTAGTGATTGATCTATAGAAATCCAAAAAATAACAAACACTTTATCATCAACAAATAATTACATGGAAATCACTTCATTGATAAAAATAACTTAATTAATAGACTTTTATAGCTGAAACAAAATGATAACTATGAAAATATTACATAGAAAGGTAATGTATAGAGGCCGTTGACTATTGATCCCAAAAAATTCCATTCTTCAATGTAGCAAATTTGGGTGATAAGACTACAAAAGGCTATGAAACCACTAGCAATTAATATGGGATCTTGAACATGTCAAAAAAAGGTGCCTAAAGGTTTTAGGTCAAAATCATGTTGGGCACTTGGGGTAAGGAATCCTAATGTGCTTGAGATGCTCCCCATAAGGAAGACCTTGATAAAATAGACACTGAATAAAATAAACTAATTTGGGCTCAAGCTTGGCATTCCAAATCTAGTTGAGTTCTAAAAATCATGTTTTGGCAAGGAATTTAAATTTTATCTCTTATTGTATTTGTCCAAAGCTAAAGAAAACAAAATCATGATTTGATAGAGGAGAAGGCAACATCGTTATTCCACATACAATCCTTCCACCAGATAGTGGGGGTTGTAGACCTATCGTATGAAGCATGACATTTGACATCAATAATATTCACAATAGAAGAGGATTCTAAATTAAGAAGCTTATGTTTATTTTTAAAAGAATGCCATGGGTTCCAATCACTAGAGGAAATCAAATATATAATAGTTTAAATCCATTTTCTAAAAATTTAAAGAGCTTCTATGCCTGACATATTCACTATTTAGGGAGGTTGAAATTGGTCATGACAAGGGACCACTAAAGATTATGGTTATTAAAAGAGAGACAAGTTAGATAACCATCATTAACTTAATTTATAAAAAGTTTCAATGATTAAAATGCTTTCTAGATGCTCTTAGCTACAAACTACTCTTATATCTTGAAAGGGACAAAAGTAATCAAAATAATGTGAAATCCAATGTTTTTCTAACAATTATTTTCTTAAGAAGCATCTATGGAAATGTAATGTCTTAATAAAAAATTACAAGCCTCATTATCCTTAATTTCCCTTAAAATGTACTTAACGCAAAGATCAATGCTTTGTCTATAAATATCAATAATATCCATTCCTCATTTATCATGAGGAAGGCAAAAAATGTCCTGAGTTACTTTGTGGAAACCTCGAGTTTGCTTAGAATTGGTCCATATAAAATCTTTAAGCACCTTTTTTATTTTTTTATATGAGGCTTTTGAAGGAGCCAAAGAACCAGAATAATAGACATGGGTGGCTGCAATAATTTTAATGCATCCTAAAACTTTCCTTTGATAGAAAGAGGCTTTATCATCTAGTAAGTGATTTTTTTTCTACTCTTTCAATTACATACTAACAAATAATAGAGGGGAAGATATCAAATCCAGAGAGAAACAATAAATTTGAATTTCTCAACTTGCTAGATCCAATTTCAACATAAGAAATGGCATCATGCTATGTTGGTAACATTAGGTTTTATGCCATTATGGGCTTGACCCATAATCTTTTTAAAAAAATGTCAAGACAACAAAGCGCTTCTTTGAAGGAAACTTCTTGTTCTGGAAGCATGAGGAAAGGTTCATTTGCAAAATTCCCATTGATGAAATAAGAGGAACGATTAGGAAGAGTAATTTCCTTGATAAGCCCATAGTCTACTATGTGAACAAGTAGATAACCAAACACTTTAAAGAAACTAAGACATACACACCTTGGGCAAGAGGGAAACCTTTTTTGATGGAATAAAAAATCCTAGAGCTTTTGAACGTGTGATAATTAATGGTGAGACAAGTTGAAGCTTTAAAAATTTGATACTACCAAAGAAAAAGAAGTTACCAAAGCACCAATCATTAAGAATGGCGAGGATAAGGGCCACTAGATCTGATCATAAGCTTTTTCAAAATTTATCTTGAGAAAGATGTTCCTCTACCAAGAGACATGATCGCATTCCATTCCTTCACATAATGTTATAATATTATCTAGGTTGTACCCACTTTTAATAAACCATGTTTGCTCTAGCATGATGATTGCAAGAAGAATGTAGTAAAGGCAAAGTGCTAAGGATTTAGTAACTATTTTATAAAAATATTCAACAAGGTGATCATGCACCAATTGGTAATAAGCTTAGGATCACGAGACTTATGAATAAACTTAATATTGTGTTTATTGATGAAGACCCTAAATGATTTATTATGTAGGGATTCTTTGTAAACTTGAAGCAACTTAAGACCCATAAACTAACAAGTATCTTCGTAAACTCATGTGGAAAGTCATCTACCCTAGGAACTTCATCATTAGCCATACATTACATGCATCAACAAAGAGTTCATGAGGGTAATTAGAAAGTTTTTTACACTAACAGGGTTAACGTGCAAGGCACCATATTTAAACATGTGTATAATGCTTGGGCTCTCTCCATCATATTCTCCTTGGAACACAAGTTTATAGTATTCGAGGGAGGCAGAGAATATCTCTAGAAGGTTGGTGAGACAAATATGCGCTAAAAGATGGATTTAATTTGATTATTCACTTGTTTGTCCCTAAGAGATTTGAAAAATTCCTTAGAGGCATGGTCACCAACCTTAAGCTAGTGTAGTTGGGATCTAATTTGAATGATTCTAACAACATGTATTTTAGTAACTTTAATCTTGTGCTTGAGTGTAGCATTTATGAAATGTAACTCGGAATCAAAAGGCTTTTGCTCAAACAAGGAAGAAACACTCTAGTATTCCTTAGAAACAATGCCATTAACACACTTTTGAACTCGTGTAATCTAATTTCCATAGTGGTGGAGGAAGGTGACAATGAGGTGGATTGTGTCATTCCACCTCTCGATCCAACAAGAAACATATGGTAGATTTTGAGACAATATACACACTTTGGCAATGAGTTGGGTAGTGCCTTCATGGTTGAGAAGTGATGTATTTACAAACAATTGATTATGATGGATTTTCTTAAGTCCACCTCCCCATTCTAGTCTGCAAGTGATGGGATTATGGTCTAAAATGACAAATTTTGGGTGAATTGTAACAACCTTCCCATTATAAATGTAAAGGGAGAGCACATGTTGCTCGTAAAACATTATGTAATCTAATCGTTTAAGAACCCGATTATTGTTGGCTTAGAAGTTGGATCAAGTAAACTATGGTTTGCTAATTAATTAATGCCACTGAAAGAGACAGTCCACCAAACCCCTATGGTTTTAAAATAATATCAAGCTTCACACTCCCCTAAGCACCACTACATAAGGAGGGGCACCAACTTTATCTTCAGAACTCTCAATCATACTAAAGTTGTCTTAAATAAGCCAAATCAATCACATGTGACTATGGTAACATTTTTTTTATTTTTTTAGATAAATGTAGTAGCCTCGTAAATGCAAAAGATTACGTCAGTAAAATGTGCAGACTTGAACATAGTAACTATTTTTATTTTCTTTATTTTCTCCTCATAAAGAGTAGTGTGGGACCAAATATTAAATTTGATAGTCAATTTTCTATATCATGATTTTTTTCTGATAAACAATTATTTGTTCAACATTGTCTTTTAATATATTTTAGTTTATAATAGAAGAAAGAAATATTAAAAATAATTTGTATATCTATATATATATATATATATATATATATATATATATATATATATATATATATAACTCTCTTCAAAATTTGCTTTATATTGAAAGTCTGCCAAAAAAAATGTTGATTATATTTAATTCACTTCAACAAACAATTGTTGTTGTTGTTGTTGTTGTTGTTGTTGTTGTTGTTGTTGTTGTTGTTGTTATTATTATTATTATTATTATTATTATTATTTATTTATTTATTTATTTTTTCAAGATAAAAATTATTATTTAGAAATACACTATCTTGTTTGGATATTAAAGCCTTTATATTTTATATATAAAATAGTCAACAAGAATATATTATTTAATATTTCAACTCATAAACAATAAATAAACCAAATACCCTGCTTCTTCCTCAATTTATATTTATTGAATTATAATGTAAATAATATGTTTTTTTCCTTGTAGTGTCGATATTCATACCTTGTGAAACTATGATTATTAGAAATCTAACATAACCTTTTCCCAAGTACATCTCTTAACATTTCTAAAAAAAAAAAAAATTGAATTTGGTATATATTTTTTTAATTATTTGAAATTTAAAAAAATTCTTAAAAAATTATAGAAATAGTTTAATGGTTTACATAAAATCTTAAATTTCAATTATTAATTTGTATAATCATATTAAAAATAATAATAAAATTATTTTAATTAGAGAGATAAAATTAATTCTCAAAATAGAAGGTATCATTATAAAAAAATAGTTTAAATTATACAAATAAATTTAAATTTTAAAAAGAAAAATTAATATATAAGAATTTTTCAAATTCACCATTTTAATATTAAAGTTTTTTTATCATTTTATTTTATATTTAAACTTTTATTATATATTAATTAATTTTTCAATAAAATAAATTAGAAATATATATGTTGATTAATTAATATTTTTTTGAGAGAATGTATTGAAATTGATGTTAATTTATTTATTTATTAGTACTTGATGGTACTGTTGCTTTCACTTTAGGTATTTATTGCAGACCTTCTTCTTGCCAACCACCAATAGCATTAAGATATTTCTCGATATAATTTCAATTTTCCAAAGTCAACCTTAGGTGGTGCAATAAAATAATATTTTTCTAGTTAGCATTAAGTTGTTAATAGTTGCCATTGTTCAAACCAATGGGATGGTTTGGTGTATGTTATTGTTTCCACTTTTGCTTGGACATGTGCAGGAAGAAAGCAAGTGGTTATGGAGGATGGGGATCATGGGCACATGTTTTACATTGGCAGATGGCACTCTCCCCTGTAGGTTTGTGGCATTGAGTGTCTTTGGTTTTTATATATGTCATTTTGGCCACAATTTATTTGATGTTCATTTTTTTTCATCTTTGGTCTATTGTAAGAGCGAACAAGGTTTTAGGGAAGTATGAGAAAAGTAGAGAAACATTGTCCTATTTGATGCTATAAAGAGGGGTTGTTTCAGGGTTTTCTACTTTTGAAATAAGGTCAATGCAATCTACTTCTACTATTATTATTTTAGACCTTCTGATGTTCAGGCAAGAATTTTACTTAGAACTTATGATATGTTAATTGCCTCAAGATTTGATTTCATTTGTAGATGCAACTAACAGATTGACTCAAAACCCTAACTTCACCCATGCCAAATTTATATCGTTTGCTAGTGCAGTTACTAGATAAAAATTTGATAGATTATTTTCATGTTATTATTAAAATATTGAGTTGATTTGAATTTTTTAAGAATACATTTGATTAAATAGTTCACATGCATCTTTGTGGAATCTTGTTATTAGAGCCATTAACAATAGGCATTTAACAAGAAACAATTATGATTAATCTCTATTTTAATTTTATTCATTTTGAAATAGGTCTTCCAAATTTTGCAAGGCCTTTTACTTTGATAAAAAGACAAAATCCTAGTCTCTCCCCTACAGACCTATGACTATGTACTTTTATTCATGTGATTATTCTTTTCTTTAAATGTCTCCATATTTCTACTAGAGTACGCTTTAGAAAAATGCCCTTACATTTTGGAGGAGAGTTTCCCCAATATATTGTTATTGAATACAAGAGTCTTAAAATTTTATAAAATTTTCTTATGTTCTTGTTCTTCAAGAACATAACTTCACAATAACTTATGCCAAAGACAAATATAGTCTTTTTGGGTAAAATCCCCTTTTCTTAGTCACATATTGCCAATCTCATTGTACATTCAATCATTTGTACTATTATAGAATAGTTGCATTCAATCAACTGTGTTATTATAGAATAGTTGCATTCAATCATCTATGTTATCAAAAAATAGTTTAGTAACTAACTTGTCATTTTTATCTTTGATGAGGGTTGCTACAATCCCTCCAGCTTTTAAACCATACTTGGTAGATGACTTAGACACAATGTGAGACTGTAATTTATCAATTGCCTCTTGTACCACTATGGAATCCACCCCATTGGTGCTACTCACATGAAATTCAGGTTTCAATTATGCTATATCAATCTTGCAAGCATTGGGTTTGATTTTATTTAAGGTATCATGGAAGTGTCCCATGTGTTGGCAAATACAATAATTTACTTTATTATCCGCATTGATGTTTGGTGATGAAATAGTGAGTAGGTTGTTTTTTGATATTTTTTTCAACTTCCTTGAATATATCCTCTTCGTCTCATGTTACTCCATTTTTATTCACAATGGGAGACCTTATGATCCATGACATGCTAGTTGATATTTTTTTGGAAGCTGTATTATTGGTCAGACACTTTTCCAAGGCTTCAACATATTTCTTTAAGACAAGTCTCTTTTGCATCAAAGTAACTCTCCATTCTTTAATATCATAATCGTCAAGTCTAGAATAGAGGCATACCACAATGCTCAAATTTCTTGTGCTAAGAAATCTTCAATCGAGATCAATTACTTATGACACTTTTATTAAAGGTTATTGGTGTCATCTCTAGTGAATTTTAAAATTCCTTAGTCTTCTCAGGACTACTTGAACACTTAAACAACATGTTCATCACATATCACTTTAGAAAATTGTAATAAAGCCTTGTTATTGGCTGTAAATTTGTACACTGATGTTTTTGACTTAGTTTCTTTTTGAAACTATTGTAGTGGATGCTAAAAGGTTATGGGATTGGTGTTGATATCTAGTTCAATTATTTTAAAGAATAATTCAAGGCTTTATTCTCAGCTTTAATTATTTAATTTTATATCAGATTGTTCCCACTAGATTTAGTTTGCATCTATAATTTATTTGAGTATTTTGGTTCCTCTCCTCCCCAGCTTAGCAATAGATAGGATAATTTTGGAGCCATCCTAATCTCCTGGTTATATTTTCACTCTTAGCTTATCTAATTTTTACTAAAAATGGATATCATTGAAGGTTTTTCTCTGTTTAAGATGTTTATTTACAAGTAGTGGCTTCAACTCTAGTAATGGTGGTTGTCTTCTTTGTTTCTTCCTTAGAAATTCCTTTAATACTAATTCCTCATCGACCAACAACTCTACACAATCCTATTTATTTTATCCTTGATCAATTTGATAATCTACAAACTCTTCTTGGGTTGATAAGTCTTGTGCCTTAGTTTTTTCCATTTCTTCTCAAATAGGATTTCCAACATTCTCAACTAATTCAACCTTTTTGTTTGGAGAGTTTAGTTGTGTTACAGTCACATTAACCTACCTTTTCCTCTTGGGTTCCCTTTGTGGAATATAAGGTTGTGTTTCATATTTTATTTTACCATACCTTTTATCCTTTTTTTACATCAAGAACCTCCTACAATACCAGCACCTTTGGCTAGTCTTGAGCTGCCAGTATTCTGCTTGGTGCCTTATATAATTTCCCCTTTGATTATTTTAACTTTAACTTTGATTTTATGGGAAGGATGAAGAATATGTGCCTCTATTAGCTTCTTGCACTAGTATATGCTATGTCAATACAATAGGAGAATTATTTATGTTCCTTCAAGGGTTCTTTAACTAAGGTGCCCTTTTCCAAATTCCCCTTCTTAATTTCTTGTCCTCTAGATTGCTACACCTTATTATTTTATCTCTAGAATTGAAAGTGACACATTATGTGCAGTATGATTATCATACCCCTTTCTTCATCAATGCCCAAATCCTTACAGGTGACACATTATATACACTCTAATTATCATACCCCTTTTCTTCATCAATGCTTTAATCCTTAACATCATTATATGAACCTAATAAATATGGGCAAGTGATCTTTCCTCATTTTCTCCTTTTAGTATAGACATCACTCTCATAACTAGCCCAGAATTCCTCATATCCTTTTAAATACTCAATTTTCATATGATAATAATGTGGCAACTTTGTATATAATTTACGTTGTTGATCCTCTGTCTGAAAGTTATAGAGTTCCAAGTTAATACTTATATTTTTTGCAAATTTTTTTATCTTTGCAGTCATTTTGCCCACTTTCATGGGGTTATTTACAGGGGAGTGATTCTTGTTTTATGAGATGTCATTATGCAGAGGTAGTGTTTGCTGAGAAAAAATCTTGTTGTAAACCTGGTAAGATGGTAAGACTGACCACTTTATTTAAAGGCCCTAATATAGGTATAATCAAGATTTTTGATAGACCAATCTCTCATGTATTAAACTATACATCGACCTAAATATGAGATTCTAAAGTTAAAGTCTCCATAAAATTCACAAATGACTTGATAGATAAATCCATCACAAGTCAGAATAATTGAATTTGTGATATCTCCTCTAAAATCGAGGATAACACTCATGAACTAGTTTTTTGGGATTTATATTATCTACATTTATGGTGAATATTTCCTATTATTGTAAATTAACAAAGAATAAACCAAATAATAGGTCATATAAAACTCTTGTCTCCCATACCTGCTAAAGTTGCTTGTGAATGACATCACTGATAAGTCTCACCCATTAGAACATTACATGTACTTCAAAACTTGTAATGAAAGTGAACATATATGTTTTTAAGGTGAATGCATTGGGTTCTATCATTATTCCACTGAGTAGAATAATAATCAACTCTTTCTGAAATTGTTATCTATGAGCATTGAGGTACTATTTTGACCTCTAAAACCATTTTCTATCACATCATTTATGTCTCAATTCCAATTTTAGGCATCTATTATCTCTTTTTTTATCTTGATCATAATTTGAATTAAATACCCTGATCCTTACTTCAATAAATTGAGGGTTTAAATTGGCAATGTTTTTCTAATGCAACACTTTAGCTCTCTTATTGTTGGATTGTAAAATTTTGTAAATCACAAGCTTAGGGCATAATATTGCATTGGGAAAGTTAGCAATGATGATCATTCCTATGTTCCATAGTGGATCTATCACTGTGCTCTTCTTGAGATAACTATTTATCATTTTCAAATGCTTAAGGTTGATGTGTCCCATGTTTATGTTCCTTATGTCTTTCACTATAGACTTTAACTAGTTTGAAGGGAACTTTGGTCCTGGACCATTAAGGACAAGTTTATGGGAAGTCTTCCTACATAATGGTGGTAGTTGGGCAATCAAACTCTATAGATAATGTGAATTTGGGTCATAAATTGATTAGTGAACCTATCCTTAACTGTTGTAAAATGGGAAAATGAACTTCTAATTTTGGTAAAATAAAATCTAATTTGCTTATTGGCATGCCAAGTTTTGGCTGACTCCCAAAAGTGGGAAAAGATGTATTCCCTTTGTATGTTGACATGATATGTTTACACTATAATGTGCACACCTTTGTCTTTGACTTGAAATGCTCCAATACTACATATTTGTTTTCCTATATAACCAATGGAAGATAGGAAGCATAAATCTTGCATAACAGGCCAATGCAACACACTTGTTTTGATGACCATTTAAAAGGGCATGAACATAATTAGAAGCAATATTTTTTGTCTATTGATCTTCTAAATTTTAAGATAATTCCATAATTGCAATCAAGGATCAATCGATATACAACCACATTTTGTTTCATGTTTCACCCTATATAACAATAGAAGTCTATTTATGACTCTAATTTGGAGGGTTCTTTATTTTACACCTCTCTCTACTTTTAAAGAGAATTGTAGGGTGTGCATACAACATGCTCATTTATCATTTTATTTCTGGTGGAAATAAGAAATATCTATATGGTGTTATCTAGGAGTGATCATGTGTAAAATCTATTAATGATTCTACCTCAGCGCATGCTTGGTTACTTATGTTTTTTTACTTTGCAATTGGCACGAATGAGCTATCAATATTTTATTTGTGGCATATTTATTCCTCCTAAAAATGGGTTAAAAGGGAAAGAATCCCTTGTAGATCAGTCTAATCTAAAAAAATGACTAAATTTTATCTAAATATTATCAACTCTAGAGGAAATTGCATAGCATTATACAGAAAGAGTAAACTGCAAGCATGGAAAACAACTTACTTTTCTACCTAAAGACTTGGGGCCTCACATATTTTATATAATGCAACCTCATAATGTCAAATTTGACATTTAGATGGTTTACTATTATCTTAATCTAAATAATTTGCATGTGAGGTAGATGGACTCTATCCAAAGCAACGTTACCATTTATCATCAACATTATATTTTTTAATCTAGTTGGTAAATAGAGGTTAAGTTATCAGTGTGTGGTGTCAATTTGCTAATAAGTTTGTTATCTTTGTAAAAAATTAGTTGGGCCATGTGTTCTTAGATTGACCTACTTTAGTAACATGACTAAAAATGGGTTTTTCATTAAAACAATATGCTCGTATGCTATTGTACTTAACAATAAGCTATGGTTAAAGAGGAAAATAATGCTAATGAATTTTAAATACTCCAAGCATCAAAGCATTTTTCATTATATCTTCAGTGTAAAGTGTGACGTAGAGTTTCTTCCATTAGGTGCATGTGGTATTTGACTTTCTAAAAAAAATATAGAAATTTGTAAAATCATTATAAACCAAAGTAATGGACGTACATTTATTTTTGTAATTTTTACAGCTATATCCTATGCATAAATTTATGGGTTCATTGCTTATGTAGAAACAACCATTACAATAGATTCTATGGTAAATGTATATGAAATCATATTTTTGTAATCATTATTAGTTTGACAAATTTTATTTTCATTCGTATACATTATATTGCATTTGGAAAAATCAATTTGGCTTTTTCTATAACATGTTATAGTGCATAATTACTTGCATTCTTATTTGTGTTGTATCAAGGCCTCTCTTATTTGTGCTAAATATATTCCATGAGGTAAGATCAATTGTCTTTTTGTTCTTTTAATCAACTTTGGAAAAAAAATTGAAACTTGAATTATAAAACCTGTTTTGCATTTGTGAATACCATGAAAAGGCAAAGGAACAAGAAAGAAGGAAAAACACGTATAGTTTTAGTAGATGTGGATACATATGAACATCAACCACATGCATTGATGCCATACATTGATGATGTTTTAAGAAGCAATCATATTTTCTGAGTTACCTCATTCAAATATAATATAGTTGATTGTATATTTGACACAAGTCAAGTAATATTAAATTTTTGTTACATTTCTAATGAATTACGGAATGGAAATATAGATTTATTTTTATCATGTTTACATAACCACGATACATGTGCACAATGGTCATATGAATATGAATTGCATTCTGACATGCTATACGACTTGCATGGCATAGATGACAAGAGTGCATACCTAAAGAGGATGATAATTTTTTCAAATAGCACAATAAGTGCAGGTATATCTGGACTATGGGGTGATACATTTTGCATTAAGTGTCTTGCACAATGGCTAAACATATCGATTTTATTATGGTATATACTATAGAAGTGACAATACTTAAATTTTAATAGAGAATCATTAATTCCTACATATTCTATCTTGTTTTATGATAGGATTCCAACTTCTGGTCACTATGAACCATTGCTAACAATAAGAGTGCAAGGTTCTGCTCCTCAAACTATGTGTAATAGATTATCGATTGCATGTTTGAAACTTTTAGATAAATAGAATGCAATATAAAATGAAATACAAAGGTATAATTTGCATATAACAAGCCCTTATGTTGATAATTATGGAAAAAAACATGTTTAATGCAATAAGTTAACTAAAAAAAGGTGATTTTGATGTGCTATCACTATGGAATTATATTTTTTGATCATTCTCAAATGTAATTTTCATAGCAGACAAATATGCAATGGAATGCTTGGAACATGCAAATCAAAATTCATGGAGCCTAATAGTAAAACTATTATAAATTGGAAAGCATATATCAATATGTTGGGAATGTCATATGAACAAACTCAAATAAAAGGTGGGCATTTATGTTTGCTATGGCTTTCAATCATCCTACAAGTTAAGATCCATAAATGGTCAGCAACAACTAGAAAGATGTCAAGCGTATATATAAATTGCTCAAACTCAAAGCACATATATAATGTCATTGCATTTGAAATAGAAACAAGTCATATTCACTATGAGCCATTGGAATAAACCCAAGAAAATGCAAATGGATCTTATCGATCTAGCATATCTATCCATTCACTGAAAAAATGTGTTAAAAAAATGGACATGGAATAGACAAATGTAAGCCTATATGTATTCAAGCAAATACAAACACAATTTTTAAACTAATGAAAAATCTGGACATTAGTAAAGCAACTTGATAAACATAGACTAGAACTAGACAACCAATGACATAGTGAACGCCATTATGTTTGATAAAAAAAGAAATTCAAGATCATAAAATGATATCACATGTGGTACAAGAAAACACTAGGACACCAGAACAAATTAACATTGAAAACATGTCAATAACTCTAATAATAAGAAATTAAACACATGATAATGCAGCACCAATGACAAAGGATTTTAAAATTACAAAATGGACATTATTACACTCTTTGAAAATAAGAATACACAAACTTACAAACAATGAGCATAAAATAAAAATAGAAACTGATCAAGTCAAAAATGTAATTGAACTTGATAATGTTATTACTGACATTTTCTATTCAATCACTGTTGAATCAAAATTTGATATAAAATAATTAAAAGGAAACATATGTAAACAATGCAATTTAGCTCTTTAAAATTTTTAAATACCCATGTTTTCCTCACCTTTTCAAATATGAAGAAATCAACCAATACAAACAGTTTAGACATTAAGTTCTTTAGAAAAAAATTAGTTTCCATGCATATGGTCTTCACACAAATAAGGCAAGTAGGATATAAATGAGCACAAATAGGACTTCTTGGAACAATTATAAATGTGCCTATTAATTTTTATCATATTCAAAAAGCATTACCTAGGAAAATAAAAAATGGCAATCGAATAATTCCAATTACAGTTAAGCAAAAATTAGAATATGGCAATGCATATTTAAGTGAAAATATCAGACCTGCATGTGTGATGAATGCATTAGTTGAGCTTTGTAAAATGCCTTTGTATATTGAAGAGGAAGTCACTATCAATAAGGAATGACTACATATATTTTAGGATAAAATTGACCAAAGAGCAAAAGAAATTAAAAATGCTAAAGACATTGATTAGGATTCAATTGAAGTTAAATTAGAACCGATTACAAAATCACTTGTTCATGGATTCGATAATTCACATTCAATAAAATAATTTAAATAAAGCATTATTAAAATAACACCATCTGAAGGCTTTAAGCCATTGGGTATTTTTGAAGATAAGTACTCAAAAGAAATGAACTTTCCAACTTTAGATTATGGTTGTGCTCAGCAAAATAATGTTACAAAAAAAAATTTCCTACCAAAAAATTATGAAGTGGGAACTATTACATAAAGGCCATGGCATTTAAACTCATATCATAAATCTATTCTTAAAATCAATTAAAATTATCATACAACAAGTTTCTATTTCTGCATGGATATATATAAGAAAAGGCGAATTGAAAGGGAAAACATTATATGTAAGAGACCTTAAGAAAAAGGCAAATATAGAACATATTTTGAAATATCCAATAGGTTTTTGATGCCTAAAAAACATTTGGATATCACTTGACTATTTATAAAAAATGAAAAAAACATCTTTACAATGATAAGGCAATTAGGTCCACCAACATTTTTCATTAGGCTAACGAACATAGATCATGTTTAGAGTCCCCTTTGAAATTCATTAAGTAGTATGAATAGGCAAAATAAATCCCAACACAATGAGAATATATGCTTAGATGATATCAATTGGATGCTAAGAAAGAATATAGTAGTTTGCAACCATTATTTCAATCATAAAATAAATACATTTAAGAAGATGATGTTAAAATATAGATAATTATTTGGTGACATTGTGGATTACTTTTTCGTAATAGAATTTCAAAATAGAGGAAATGAACACGTTCACTTTATGCTTTGGATACATAATGCACTGATATATGTTCAATGTTCAAATGCTTAAATTGAATCATTTGTGACAAAATACATATATGGCGATTCATCATTACTAGATGAAAAATTACTACAAATACAAACGCATCATCATACAAAAACATGTAATAAGTACAAGAAGTCTTAATAGTACAGATTCAACTTCCCACTACCTCTAATGGATGAAAAAATAATATTAGAACCTTTAGAAAATACACAACAAGAAATTGTAAATAGTGCTAAAACATTTTTGAAATCACTAGAAAATAAAAAATATGACAAAAATAAAACATTTGACATGTTCTTGAAAAATGAAAAATTAATTACAGAAATTTATGTGAATCTATTGTGATCAGTTACTACACATCCTATAATTATTTTGATAAGACACCCAATGGACATGTGGACCAATTCTTTCATGATTGGTGTTCCCTAGCTTTGTTATGTGAATACAAATATGCAATATATTCTTGATGCATATTTTATTGCAATGTATTGCACATATTATATGACTAATTTGGATAAAAAAATGACAATGGATTTCTTGAAAGTTCAATAATAACTATTGAAAAAAAATGAGACTAAATTCTAATTTGTATGAAAACTTGGTAACACCCTCCTTAACTATCAACAAATTTCTAGCCGACAAGTAGTGCACATAATGTTATCACTACCACTACATTATGGCTCTAGGAAAACTAATTTTATAAACACATCACCATTAGAAAATAGGACATTTGTTTTGAAAAGTCCTAAATTGTTAGCACAAGAGCATGATGACTCCCAAAATGTAATGTGTGCTTCAGTCACGGATAAATACAATCAAAGACCAGAATATTTATAACATGTGTGCTTAGCATAATATGCAACCTACTATGTAGGAACAAGTAGAAATATGAAGAGACATCAAAAACCACAAATCATATGCTATGTGAGGTACAACAAATGCATTAACCTTGATAACTACTATAGAGATAAAATGATGTTGTTTATACCATATTGAGAACCATAAGAAACATTGAAAAAATATTCTAAGACATGGCTTGTAGCTTACCGTAGACACTTGGAAACCATACAAAATACAGAGGCTAAATTCAAAATGCAATTACAAAAAAAATGGGGTGACATCAACATTGTTGATACACACATCCGTAAAGCAAAAATAATGATATTTAACATTGAAAATAACAACAAATGTGATCAATGTTTTGCTACAAATGATAAATATGATATAAGAGCTGATACAAATCAAATAACAAAAAAACACCCAACAAGAACCCAACCACCAAGCGAATTAAAAATAGCCAGCAAACCATTTATAATAAGATAAGATGAGTATTTTGATTCACAAAAACATTTAAACTCTGAAAAACAACAAATTTTTAAAGACATGATAATAAGAAAGCAAATTTCTCCAGATAAAAAAATCGCCTATTTCTAATAGGGAGAGCTGGAACAGGAAAGACATATAAAAAAAAAGTAATTTACCAAACACTATGTCATTTATAAAATAGATAACTTAATAACAACCCTCTAAAATACAAAGGCATTATCATTACATATACTAGCAAATATGACTACAATGTAAATGGTGCAACTACTCACTTAGTTTTCTAATTGCCATACAAAATGTAAAAAATGCTTCCATTAGATTCTAATACTCTAGATAGTATAAACAAGAAATATGAGTAGCTTCATGTAATTCTTATTGGTGAATTATATTTAATAGGTATTTGAATGCTTTGTAACATAGACAAAAGGTTACATGAATTCATGCACACACCGACAAAGCCATTCAGAAACCTAGATGTCATTTTTTGTGGTGATTTCTACCAAACATAACCTATTCTCGATAATTGGATATTCAAATAACCTAAAATTCAAATAGAGACAATACCATATACATTTTGGATTGAAAATATAAAATGATTTCAACTACAAGAAGTAATAAGGCAACCAAATATTTGATTTGCACCGATTCTAAATACATAAGAACAAACAATGCAATGACATCATACATTGAATACTTAAATCAACACTACCATAGAATTCCTCCACTTGTACCAAGATTTCCATACCTATTTCATATAAACAAAGATGTTGAAATTCATAACAACAAAATGATGGATGTTTTTTAAGGAGAAACATATACACTAATTGCAATTGACCACATAGAAATTGATGAAATTAAAAAACACTATACACCTAATAAAAAACAATTTTTCCAAAGAAAATAACTCTAAAAAATAAACATCCGAATCGAGCTAACTACAACAATAGAAAAGATGGCTTAGTTAACGGCACATATGTAATTTTTATATTACACAAGCACATCACCTAAAATTTTATGGATAGAATTTGATGATGCCAATGTAGGCAAATCATAATGACAAACAATGGTTTATGTATGTAATAAAAAATGCATCATGTCTATAAATCAATCTCGGCTCAAAGAAGATAGAGCATACCTACACTTTTGATTGGGGATACATTTGTTAAGCGGGAGCATGACCAATACGGGGATACATTAAACCTAATTAGGATATCAATTGTCATAATACACCATGTGAGGTAGGGTTCTAAAGCCTACAGTCTAACAAAATCATGCAACAACCCTAAAAGATTCCTAATGTTTAGTATTTCACTTATGTCTAATAAACAAGAAAGTAAATCTAATCTAGTGTACAACAAAGCTTGTGGTAAAAAATGGGGGTTAGAAACAAAACAAACAAATAAACTAAACATGAATAGAAGACATTTACTCATGTCAATGTCTATGGAATCCTAATGCATGTGAATAGAATCACAACTATGTTATCTATCTACTATTACAAGGAGAAATAAAGTTAGGAATACTTACCTTGAATATGAACCCATCGAGCGTCAATCTCTCCCTTGGCCAAGGTGCTTTGCAAGAGATTGTTGTGGTATGTAAGGACAACAAAGACAAATCAGCTCTAGGCTACACAACCTATCTATGCATCCCAAAGACTTCTCCACAAGATAAGATCCATATCTCCAAAGAAAGTATGAAACCCTAAGCTTTATTCCTCAATTAAAATGGTCAATAAGCAAATGTTTGTTCACACTTATTATTCTTCGCTTCTTTTCTTAAAAATGGTTGAAAATGAACTTGTATATATAGGTGAATCTTGTCTTAAATCATCTTGAGAATGTTAGTTGTATAGGGTCAGCCATGGTTGACTAATATGTTTTCAGGGATAATTCACTAGGTCTGAGCTAGGTTGGCCAAAGGGCTAACAATCCCAAAAAGTGAAAAATACCCCTAAACTATACAAGGTCGACCATGTTAGACTTAGTACAACCAACAGTCCAAAAAGGAATTAAGGTAAGAAAAGGAGGATGAAAAGAGGAAAATAAATAGAATGGATAGGATTGAGAATAATAAGATTAGGGTTAATGGTTTTAGGAGACAAGTGTGTCTATGTCAAGTGGTAAAAGGGACAACAATATTATAAAGCACTGTGGTCTGCCCACCCCTTTCCTGGTGCACCCCTTAAGGCATGCACTCAAAGAAATTAAGACTCGATAGTTTCCTGCAAGATACAAAGTGTTAGTAATCAATAAAATTTTAAAAATATTGTGTATACATATGCCCCACTCAAATCTCATCACATGTCACGTAAGTGTAACACAGGATGGTGCTTCAAGATAAAACATGATAACACACAATGTTGATGCCAATTAAAGTGCAGTAAGCAAAAAATAAGATAAAGAAAAGGATATAATTGAAAAACACATACCTTTACTTACCTTAGTGCTATAGATAAATAAATAGACTATAATAGATGTGAAGGCATCTAATGTGAAGAAAACTAGGCAAACCTATAGAAGTTAGTACAAAAAATAGCCAATTTTTTTTAAAAATGGAATATAGGTATATGATAGTGGAAACTATTCTTTACATCATCATGAATTCAACATATTTTATGGTTTTGAAAATGGATGAGTAAAAACAAAGATATAGATAAAAGAAGGAATCTGTAGGAAAATAATTGAAGAATTTGAATTTTGAAAAGTATTTTTAAATAGGGGAAAAGACAAGTCATTTGTTATTTTGAATTGTGATAGAGAGAGAAAAAAGAGATCTAGAGACCAAATGAGCTAAGATGGTGAGAAGATGATAGGCTAGATAGGGAGAGGATTTAGAGGCAGTAGCGTGTGCACTACAGGTATGCAACTATGAATCTCAAACTAGCATTTGAAATTTGTAGTAAATTAAGTGTATTTTCAGTAATTTTGAATTTTAATCATTTTTAGATGTCAAAATGAGACAAAATTAGATTCCAAGGGTATAAAATAGTAAGATGGGAAATATGTTTAGATGAATTAGGAAGAAAGCAAAAAATCCACTTTTTTAGGAGAATGCAAGGGGTTGGTAGGAAAAATAAACTAGGTTGACTTAGTCAACCTAGTAAGCTAAAACTAAGTAGAATCCAGAGTGTCAACCTAGTAGGTATGGGTGGACCCTATACATTTTGTAGGCTACCACCCTAATGCAGTTTGGAAACTGATTCAAAAGGTCTATAATGACAACGCAACTCTAGGAAGGAGAAAATTAGAGGTTTAAATAACATTTTGGAGTCAACTAGGGCAAAAATAGGGAAATTTTAGTCAAACTAATCTGATTAAAGAACTATAATAAACACAAAAAAACATGTAGAAGGCCGAAAGAGGGATAGAATGGACCAAAATGACCAAAGGAGGGCAAGAAAGAATGAGTAGGCTAGAAATAGGGTAAAATGAAAAAAATGAATAAGTTTAAAAGCAATTAGGATTAGGCTTGTTTTGAATGTATTGTGACTATACATGACATGAAGGAACTGATACATCCTTTATTATTTCTTAGTTGCAGAGATGATACAAGTTTTGGAGATTGGTGGATGTGTCTTTGTTACAAGCATTATTAGAGTGATTGTCTGATGGAGATAGGGATATACTAGTATCCATAGGTCTAAGAGGCATAACTAATATGTGTAGGATCCCCATGAGTGTTGATCTATTAGCCATGTTCCTTAGTTATTGGTAATGAATGAATAATACCTTTAGATGGGAGGTGGATGAGGATGTGATAAAGGTGGCCATCACACTAGAGGATGTCCATGCCATCCTCGAGCTACCCATAGCTAGAGCACCGATGACCACATGGATACTAGATAACATAGAGGATAGAAGAGCCTTATCCATGTGGGCTACAAGCTCAGAGATAATTTTGGGAGGATGGAGAGTTAGTATGGATGATGTATATACATCATAGATTCTATATATATGGAAATCTATGATAGGACTTGTGACACATCAGGTGCTATGTCATAATTTAGATGGCAAGGTACCACTATTCATGGTAGCCTTGAGCAGGATGATCCTGGAGGAGTGAATTCTATATGATCTAGGATTTGTCATCTAGGTATAGTTTGTACATGATCTATATGAGATGTTAATTAGAGGGTAGAATACCATAGGACAAATTATATTACTGACAACTTTGATAAATGAGAGATTTTCTAAGTATTGGTTGGCTGGGTTGCCCCATACGATTGATGATAGGTCACCCTGAGTATGAAGATAAAGAGAAGACCAGGTAGCATAAGTCATGCCCCACATTCCAAAACTATAGTTAGTGAGATTCATAGACATAGTGTGGTAGCTATATGAGCACATAGTGACTACATGGGTGAGTTGGCACACAATTACATCAATGACAATGAGGATAGAGCTGGTTGGACACTACACATGGTGTAAAGATCCATGTATGATGGCACAAGTACTAGGATAGATGGGATTGCCTCATCTAAAGATGTCGATATTGATTCTTGAGCAATGGGCTTGGCATGTGAGGGAGCCAATAGGGAGGAGAGGACTAAGACCATAAATAGTGAGACCGACACTCAGACCACATCATGAGTGACCATGGACTATTTGAACATGATGAAGAGTAGAGTAGGAGGATAAGGAGGTGGAAATAGAGATACCAAATGTAACACTATTGGTTCTATATTAGGTGGATCTCTGACCAATGAGGACATGATGGTGATGGAATAAAAATGAGATATCATAGATCAATGGCATCCTTGATGAGTTAGTAGAGGAGCCAAATGAGGGACAAATGATAGATAAACCACTTAGGTTTATGTTGAGATATACATGAGCCATGACAAAGGTATTTGAGCTGAGGAGGTAGCTTACAAAGGAGGTAATAGGAGGCTATGCATATGGGTAGACTATGCTAGGTAGTCATGCGATTGGAAAGACCATAGTAGACAAGACATAGATAAATAAGAAAAGATGGTTAAATTATTGCTTTAATTTTTTATTTTGAAGTAGGGATAGATAGATATTTTGAGATATAATAGTGATCTAATATCCATCTAGTGTTATTTTATAGGCATAATTGAGGATGTAGAGGAAAGATGGGGGTCCCTGGGGAGGGGAACATTCCATGACATCTGTGATGAGACTCTACAGCCATATAAACCTACTAAATTATAGGATCTTAGTGTACCATCTACCCCAGCTCATGCAAGTTGGTTTAGACTAGTTGGGAACGCAATGAGATAGTTATAAGCATAGAGAGAGAGGATCCATCCACTAGAAGAGATGGGTGTAGGTAAGATGTAGGCATGGTAGGCCTTGGATGAGGAGAGAGCTACGTATCTAGCCATAGTAGTATAGATGATAGAGATCCAGTCCCAATTGATGTAGTTACAAGTGTAGGTAGTGCACCTATAGGGACAGGTAGAGGGATTGAGATCTTGGATGACCTCCTTACATCATACTATTTGGAGGTGTCATACCAAGGCCTTAGTAGGTAGTGTGTCTAGGCCACAAGATAGACAAAATGGAGCCCAGCCATAGAGCTAAAGAATTATATATAGTTGTATTTGTTGTATCAAATTCATGAGATATATATATATATATATATATATATATATATATATATATATATATATATATATATATGATCATTTGGGCATATTGTTATTGGTTGTGTATGTTATCATTATGGTTTATTATGGTTATGGTTTTGGATCTTTAGATATATTTCTTTCTATCACATGCATTTTATATTTATTAAATATGCTATTAGAAATATATGAGATGTGGTTTCTTTTCTAGCATTATGAAAAACATATGGATGGTTAAAAAAAAGGCAAAAAGGACTTGGTAAAATGTAATCAATAAATAAAATGTATTACACACTATTTCAAGCTGGGAAATGTGTAATATTAAGAAATGACTAAGTATAAAGAACTAAGAAATGGAAAAACAAGATGGCAAAAAGGGATTTGTTTTTAAACTAAAGTAAAATATTTTTGCACCAAATTAAAACAAGTAGAACCATACTAATTCATGTTATAAAAGCAAATCAATTAAGTCAATCAATTATAATAAATCACACTGGGAAGTATAAAATAAAAACAAAATTGGCAAAAGTTTGGTCTTAAATTTATCACACTAATTCAAGATGGGAAGTATGAAAAATTCAATAAATGGTTTAATTCTTACATGCACTCAGAAAATAAGAAGATAAAAGGGTGAAAGAGAAATGAAGTAAGCATAAAACATACTAAATCAAGCTGGGAAGCATGTCAATGGTATGTAACTTCATAATCAATCGAATCTTATCTCATATTTGACACATGTAATTTTGGATTATGATTTGGGTATTGAAAAATTTTGTGAGGAATGTCAAGTCCTATCCATAGTCTTACACTGAAACTCAAAAATGAAAACACCACTAGGGTGGAAAAATCAAGAAAAATTAGGTAATGAAGGATGTGAATAATATGAAGGAAAAGATGGTATTTTATGAGGATGGTCGGGTCCTATCCACAGTCTTCTAATGCAACTCACAAATGAAATCCCAAGGGGAGTGATCAATATAAAAAACAATATTTCTCAAGAGGAATTATGAGGAATATAGGGAATGAAAAAGGGAATGTAAAAATAAAAACTTAGGCATCTTATGAGAAGACTTTAGGAGACAAAAGGCATACTAAGGACATGAGAAGACATTATGTGACTAGTGACCATCAATGTACAAAGGAAACCTATTTGCTACAAACATAAATCTTTATAGTTAAATAGGCATGATACTAAGATCAACTCATGAAGGTAGATTGGTACAAGAAAAAAAAGTAAAATGGACCAACCTTCCCACGACGTGTTCCCCATTTTTCAAGACCCCTTATAGAGTCATTGATATACTATGAAGATTGAGTACTTGTGTGAGAAAGTAGGTAGCACTAACATATTTTTTTATTCTCCTCTTATAATCTACTAGCTTAACACACCCCAAAGGACCTTGATTTTACTATGAGGCCAACTATATAGTTTGATATTTGACTAGAAGAAGGAAATGTGATTTGAATCATGTCTTTTTGTATGATTTGAATTTTAAGAATATTTTTGCCTTTTGTATCATTACCTTTTGTTTAAATGATTTGGCTTTTAACTTTTTTATGGATTTTTAGGATTCTTCCTCCATATGGACTTGGAATGAACAATAATGAGAGATTTAGTGATACACATGAATGAGATGTAGGCTAAAGATAAATGAATATATGTAACCAAAGACAAATACTAACTAGGACACTTATGCTTGACAATGAACTAGCATGTGACTTCAAGTCTCAATTGTGTATATGCTTAGTTTGTGTAAAAGGAAGAAGGGAAAAAGGAGATATAAAAAGTGGACTAGTGTAAGGAGATAGTAATGAGTAGGATTGTTTTCTAACTGATCACATGGTAAAAGGGAGATAGTGACCAAAGGGAATAGGGTTTGTATAACCAAGTCACAATGATAATTAACCATGACAAATGGAGATAAGAAAGTAAACAATCATGAAGAGGAAAGAAAAGAGGTTTGATAAAAATTCAAGCAAGAGAGAGAAAGAAATGATAAATAAAAACAAGCATATGAGAAATATAAATGATAAGATAATCAAGATATAGTATAAAAAGAAATAAATCACCATATATGATAAGGAAAAATTTGACATAATGTCAAATGATACAATAGATAGATAAAGATAAGATTGGGGCACATGTCCAACCCAAATGAAAATGTGAAATCACCATACATATGCTCATAAATATTGATAAATATGTCCACACATATTATCCAAGAAATTAGATAGATCTCTATAAATTTGGAGACAAACTACTTCTAATGTCTCGTCAATCTATAATGAATACTAAGTAAATACTTCTCTTCTAATCTTCTCCACAAAATAAGTAGGAATGCTTGATGGATCATGTCGAGGAGGGAAATTAGGCAAGGGATGGTCAAGATAATGCATGGGAGAAGGCTCTATGGGAGATGTAGGAATCACTAGTGGAGAAGGATCCATGGGTGAAGGAATCATGAGTGGAGAAGGATCTACAGGTGACAGAAGGTCGACAAGTGAAGGAATCACAGGTGGAGGCACAAAAAGTGATGAAGGGACCATAGGAGGTGATGGAACCATTAGACGTGAAGCCATGGGAGAAGAAAGATGAGCCTTATTATAGGGATGACCTATGGGAGGATGGGTAGAAAGTCCAAGAATATCTATAAGGTGATCCTTAAGATGTTGTTGAATGATGCAGTAATGATTAGTATGAAGGGTGCCACATAGATGCCATATATAATATACCTCACCATACTTGCGTAGATATTTAGGAAGTACCTTAAGGGGAGGTATGGATTTATCTAATGATAGGGAAGAATGATGAAAGGTATCAATATATTATTGTAACTTGTGATAATGGGTGGAAGAATTATTATCTATCTAATGAAAGTAATAGATAATTTTATGAGTGGTTTTAGTAGAAAAACTAACAAATGGAGGTATAATAGGAGTAAAAGAAGAGGGATAACACTCATCAACCTATTTTGTGGGAAGAGGAGCCATCTTAGTCAAATGAATAAAACCATCACCAAGGGAGGGTGATGATGAGGAAGGAATGCAACTAGGCTCAATGAAAGAAGCAATGAAATTAGAAACAAGGGTAGGCTCAACAATAGTAGGAATAGAAATAGGCTCAAATATAGTGGGAATAAGAATGGGCTCAGTTATAGTAGTCTCTACTGAGGGAGGAGTGGGATATACAAAAGGTCTAATGAGATTTGCACTAACCTCAGGGGTAAACCAGCTATGAAGGTCAAGCTACCTATAAAAAATGGTAAGGCTCGATAATAGCATGATCCATGAGCATAGTCCTACATGGCTCCTTAGAAATTGGAGGTGTCATCACCATATCTACCCTATGATAAAGGGGAAAATACAAAATTGAATAACTATAAGTGAAGGAAAACATTTATATGAATGAAAAGACTCAAGTAAAGAATAATGATAACACACAACCTTGGCATCACTGACTGGCTTATACAATAGCACCTAATAATGAATCATCTAAGGAATATCCATCATCATAATCTAATGTGTGAAGATAAATGACACATGTAGGGATGACCTTATCATCTTATGAAGAATGGTGAATAGAAATCCTAGTCTTGGTCAAGATCAAGGGAATGTCATCACAAGGATACTTGTGAGATCAAGGTTTCAAGAAAGTAGGAAGGTGTGAGATGAGACAAGGTGAGAGGTCAGATGTTTTGATCTTTAAGTTAATTGCATCAGGTTTATCATCATTATAATCTAAGAGATTAGTAATAATGTTAACAATGAGCTTAGTATTCCCACTGTAAGCTTGAGTTGAATTAATAGGAAAGTTGAGATGTTGAGACTCATAAAATGGAACACTTGGAAAAGGATCAAGAGTAAAAATCTTGAAAACACCTCAATCTTGGAATTGTTGAAAATTCCATGGGTTAGTGTCACATTGAATCTTGTAAATGGCTCCATTATGATGGAATTTAATGCATTGGCAAGTGGAATAAGCAATAACTCTCATGTGGTGAATCCATGACCTACCAAGTACAATGTTATAATAAAGGGGGAAGTTAAAGATCATCACCTTTACATGGATGGTGATAGGTGGGATGGTAATGGGAAGCCACATGAAACCTAGAGGAGGCATTTTCTTTCTATCATATCCTTAGCATGTGTTGTGTGTAGACATGAGATTGCATTTGGAATATCCAAGAGTTTTAATGAAATTGAGAAAAGCAATACACGTGCTATAACCCTCATCAATTAATGAATTATTAACTTGGATATCACCTATTTAGATGATAATAAATAAGTTAGGATCATCTTCACAAAGCAAAATCTCATCAAGAATCATAGAAGCTATGGGAAATTTTAAGGAAAGATAAGTGTCTATAGTTTCGTGAATGTTGATAGACATCTATTCATATTTTTATAATATATTATCCTTAGATCTAGATAAAGTTGCCTCCCATCCTACTAGGGGAGGATGAGGGACATTCATCTCAAATAATAGCTACATGGGATGGTTTCTATGATGTGGAGAAGTCTTCATAAGCTTAAGAAATAAAATTTGGGATGGGAGATTAGTGAGCTCCACAATGGGATCCAACACATCATTGCCCATAAGAAGGTTGTTAGATATAGGTGCGTAATGGTTAAGGAGGTCCTTGAAAGGAGGAGATAAATTGCATTGAAATTTATGTTTGTAAGAAGAAGGTTTAGAACAAGGTTGTAAATCATGTTGTGATGATGAAGTAGTTGGTCTAAGTTGATTTTGAGAATTAGAAAAAGTGTTAGTAGAATCTTGATTATCATTAGTATTGGAAAATGATGGAAGAGTGGTAGAAATATAATGAGAATTTTTATCCAAGGGAGATTCATATATTAAATCATCAAAAGTAATAAGGTCATCTTTCCCCAATTCATTTAAATAAGTTGGAGAAGAATCCTAGATAACATGATATGTTCTAGCTAGAGTGTAGATAGGATACAAATAAATGAAACCACCCTTCACATATTATTCATTCTAACCACATTCTCTTCAAAAGTTAGTTCAACAAGACTTTTTTCATTGTTGGTGGAAGGGGTGGGCTTGTCTTGGTTGTCTTGAATCGGTTGATGATTAGGGAGAGGATCTTTGTAGATATCCAAATGATCATTTGCTTGATTCAAGGCTTGAGTTTTGTCATGTGTTTTATAGTCCTTGAAATCAATTTCATAAGCTTGTGGACACTTGTGAATGATGGAATCATGATCAAAATTAGGTCCAAGAAGAAAATCCATAGCTAAATTTTGAAGTTATCTACAAGTCTCATTAAAATGACCCTAACTAGCGTGAAGCCAACAAAAATTGTTAGGATCATACCAAGATTTCATAGGATGAGTAGGGTTATGCTCTCGTAGAAGAGGCCTTGGTAGAGGCTTAAGATATTTAGTTGAGGATAGAGGTTTTTAAACGTTGATGTTGTTTGGTGAAGAGAAATGAGGATTACTATATTATTGAGAAGGGAGATCTAGTTTCGAAGATTGGTTAGGAATGATGGATTGAACATTGTGAATGGTGTCATAAGAATTTGTAACACCATCATTGGTAATATTGTGGTTTTTTTTATTTAGTAATAGATGAGGACCCGTAGAATGTTGGGGTGGCTCAAATTGATGCATTAGTAAATATTGATGTTTATCTTGGTCAATATCCTTCTCCAAGGTATGTGGAGAGAAAGTGTAGACTTGATATTGTAATTTAGGAAAGAGGGCATTGGTAAAGAGATGGAATAAAATTATCATCAGCCATGTTATGTTCACATATGTTTGATAAATTCTTCCATATTTTAACAAAGGCTTGATTGGTTTCATTTTCATTTTATTTGAAATTTATGAAATGGGCCAAAGTGTTTTTGGGAAGATCACTAGTTTGGAATTCTTGCACTAAAACATTCACTAAATCCTCCAAACTAGGAATAAAATGTGGTCTAAGTTGATTTTACCAATCCTAGGCATCACCTGTGAGGTTTTTGACAAGGATCTTGGTAGCAACAAAGGTGTTTAATTTGACCCAATACTTATAAATATTTCCAAATGTCTCAAGATGAAGGGTAGGATCGGTTGATCCATTATACAAAATTGTAGGTTTTATACCTCTTATGTCATTTTAGAAATTTGAGTAGTAAAGGGTTCATTTTGTAGATGCTTGATGGTTTTGTTGACCAAAAGAGGTTGAGGAATGAGATTTCCTTGATAATATTGAAGAGGAGGTGGGGGAACATTTTAGTTATGTGTGCCCCAAGTCATTGGTTGTGTATGATATTGAAGATGGAGAAGGTGGTTTTGCATTCTCATCATTTGATTTGTATTATGAGCTTGAAATGTATTCATTTGATTGAGAGTTTACAACAAAAGTTGATGTGTTTGAGTAGCATTGGTAGAGGAATTAGGGTTGGCATTAGTGTTAGTATTAGTGGCTTGGGTACCAATATTGGTGTTGATAGGAGTTTGAGAATAGTTATGAGAGTGTGATGCATTAGTGGTAAAATTTTCTTGTGTATCAAAAGATAGACTAGTGAATGGTTGAGAGGAAGAAGCACTAGAAGCATGATTTCCTTGGGTAGAAAATGAAGCACTAGTAGATGGATTAAAGATATTGGATCTTAAGAGAGGCCCATTAGATTTAGAACCTTCCATATTAGTTGATATACTATGCATGGAGTTGGAAAAAGTTAGAGAAGAAGATGTCATGGCATTAAAAGGGCTCATAATCAAAGGAAGAGGCTAAGAATCAAAGAAAGTGGTAACCCCAAATCCAGTTGAGAATGTAGTAGGCAAATGAGGATTTTAAACTTGACCACTAATCATAAGATTGTAAATGGTAGAAGGATCCTTTCCTCAATGTTGAGGAAATTCAGAGATAAAGAAAAGCATTTTGAGAGTATACTTTAACTCAAGTTGGTAATCTAATGAGAAAAGAGGATTATGTTGTAAAGAGGTATTAGGAGGGGTCCCATAGTTCATTGTGCAAGTGGAAATATGAATGTTACTAAAATCCAAGAGAGGATCCCTACTTTGTCTATGGGAGACCCTATGAGGATTGGTAAAGTTTGTCATATCTATTGACTGTTACTCAGTGCTAGTGTCAAATAGAAAGTCCATGATGAAGAGAAGGGAAGAAAGATGAGAAATGAAAGAACTAGGAAGTGACTAAAATAATATAGGGCTGATTAGGTCAACCTAGCACAAAATAGGAACTAAAAATTATACAAGGTCAATTGGGTTGATCTAGTATAGTGAACAGGAGATATAAAAAAAGGTAAAAGGGGATACAAAAAGTATAGGGTCAACTAGGTTGATCTTGTACAGTGCATAGAGGCTAGAAAAAGGTATAGCGTTGACTAGGTCAACCTAGTATAGTAGATAGGAAAGAAAATAAAGTTTGTAATGAGTTGTGAACTGAAACAAGACAATTTTTGTAGCTAATCTAGGAAAGTAAGAACTGAAAGGAAACAAACTATCAATTGGATCAACACCAACCAATCTAATTGAAACACATAATACAAAACCTTTCACTAATGCTAGCTAATGTAATTTTTTGCAAACACAATTGAGCAAAGAAAAAGCAATCAACTTGAAAATTAAAGATCTAACTAATTGGTCAACCTAATATGTGTTATTAGAATATTAAGATATGGCTTTAAATGTAATGGGAACTTGGTTGTAAGAAAGGAACTAGATAGTAATCTAAGGATGGTCCTAGGTAGTTTGAGATGAAAGGGACTATAGTGACAATAATACATGCTTGCTATTGGGGCCTACCTCCTTACTTCACATACCGAAAAGATAAGGGTATCAGGTGCTTAGCCATAATATACCATTAACCATGTTTTATACTTGATCAGAGTATCAAGTTGGCTTTCCCCTTGGTGATGAAATCCAATTAGGTTGGCCTTGGGTAGACAAATTTTAAAATGCTTGTTTAGATTATGTGATTTGGTCATGTGTTCTTAAAATAAAAATAGTGAAACTAAACGGTTAATTAAAAACCCCCTAATTAGACTATGTGAACTATTCTAAACATGCAAGTAATAAGAAAAGAAATGTGTGAGCTAATTACTAGCATCTAGATATTAATTCCAAGTTGAAACAACGTATAATGTTGAGACTATCTACATAAAATAAATAACAAGGTTGATATGGTTGAACCTGTACTATGGAAATAAGGTCTAAAAATGAATAGGGGCAGCCAAGGTCAACCTAGTTATTTAGACAACATACAGAACATAGAACTAGGTTGACAGGGTTGATCCAATTGACTATGTAGGGGGTAGTTTTGAAGACTATAAAATATTAAAGGAAAGATAGTAAAATAATGAGATAGAGAGATATAAAGGAACCTTAGTGGATCATATATGCTAAGAATGAATATTACTAGTCAAGAACCTTGGAATATGCTTTAAAACTCTGCTAACTAGGTTAACTGGGTCAATCAAGATTTATAAAATCCTATTGTTGAGTGCCTAGAATATACTAGGTCAATAGATGAATCTAAATGATTGAAAGTATATAGGGTTAATTTGGTTGACCTAGTAGTTTGAAATAGAAGTATGGAAGTCTAGAAACCTATACTAGGTCATCTGAGTTGATCCAATTGCATGTTCTTGAAAACCTGCACACAAAGATTAGAACTGGGTGACATGTTTGATATAGCATGACAAATATATGATAAAAATAATGATATAAATAATGAAATAAAGTGAAATAAATCTTGTAAGTTTTAATTCCATGTCAGGTTCACCAAAAAATATATAATCAAAAATGCATCATGTCTATAAATCAATCTTGGCTCAAAGAAGATATAACATACCTACACTTCTGATTGGAAATACATTTGTTAAGTATGAGCATGACCAATATGGGGATCCACTAGACCTAATTATGGGATCCCTTATCACAATACACCATGTGAGGTAGGGTTACAAAGCCTATAGTCTAACACAATCATACAATAATCCTAAAAGAGTCCTAAGGATTAATATTTCACCTACGTCTAATAAACAAGAAAGTAAATATAATCTAGTGCACACCAAAGCTTTTGAAATAAAGTGGGGTTTAGAAATAAAATAAACAACTAAAATAAACATGCATAGAAGACATATAATCACGTCAATGTATACAAAATCCTAATGCATGGGAATAGAAGAATAATTATGTTATCTATCTACTCTTACAAGGAGAAATAAATTTAAGAATACTTACCTTGAAGACAAACCTACCAAGTCTCAATATCTCCCTTGTCCAAGGTGATTTGGAAGAGATTATTGTGGTATGTAAGGATAATAAAGACAAATTAGTTCTAGGCTACACAACCTATCTATAAATCCACAATACTTCTCTACAAGACAAGATCCGTATCTCCAAAGAAAGTATGGAACCCTAAGCTTTATTCCTCAATTAGAATGTTCAATAAGTAGATGTTTGTTTTCACTTATTCTTATTTACTTATATTCTTACAAATGTCTAGAAATGAACTTGTATATATAGGTAGATTTTTCCCTAAATCCTCCTAGGAATATCATTTGTATAAGGTCGGCCATGGTCGACCCTGTATGTTTTCAGGGATAATTCATTAGGTCTGAGCTAGGTTGGCTAAAGGGATAAAAATCCCAAAAAGCTAAAAATACCCCTAAACTATATAGGCTCAACCATGGTCAACCTAGTATAGCCAAACATCCAAAAAGGAATTAAGGCAAGAAAAGGAGGATAAAAAGAGGAAAATAAATGTAATGGGTTGGACTGAGAAGAATAAGCTTAGGGTTAATGGTTTTAGGAGACAAGTTTGTAAATGGTAAGTGGTAAAAGGTACAAAAATCTTATGAATTACTGATGGTCTACCCACCCCTTTCTCGGTGCACCCCTTAAGGCATGTACTCAGAGAGATTGAGACTCAACAAGTTCCTGCAAGATATAAAGTGTCAATAATCAATAAAAGATTGAAAATATTATATGTATATAGTTTCCTTATACAATAAAAAAAAGATAAATAATGGATTCCTATAACAAGAGTTAAAAAATGAATAAATGAAAAAAACAACAACAATGCGAGAGCAATTCCTTGTATAAGTATCATGTGTAAGAACAATTCATAGATCACAAGGGATAACATTAAATGCTTTGGATTTTGACCCCAATGGAATAAAGCATCATGGTCTTATTTATACCACACTATCTAGAGTGAAAACCATTGACTCAATTTACATTGTTGAAAGAATATCTGAGTAAAATTTCATTGTCTCAGATGAAGTTCAAATTGAAATGCAAAGGTTTGTAAACAATGCACAATGGAATTTGCTATATGATCTTATCACAAAAATTGTAATTATTTCACAATATTCTCTTTGAACACTAGGAGCTTACAATTGTACTTAGAAAATATACTACATGACCACCAAATCATGGAAGCAACTATCTTATGCCTACAAGAAACTTGAAAGGTAACAAGCCCAAAGACAAATTTGCTCATTAAAAACTTCAATCATTTTGCTGCAATGAATATTCATGATATGTTGACATACTATAAGAAATTGACTTCACTGCAAAGCATTGAAACATTTAAAATAAAGAACATAGAAATAATTACCATTGACTTATTTTTCATCTTGTTTTGAACATGTGACAAGTGGCTAACTCCCTTCTAGCTCAATCATCATTAGGAAACAGGCACATGAGATAGTCATGACTCATTAGAAGTAGTGTAGTGGATTTGGTAGAATGATTACATCTAGTGCCATCTTAGCAACTATCATGTTCCATTCACCATGGCACTAAGATGCCCCAAAACACTATAAATCCAATTTGAATCTAGTTAGTGAGAGAGAAGATATTGGAGTAGTGAAGCCTTGTAGGATTGGTTCTAGATGATAGGTTGGATATTATATCTTAGATTTTAGTTTGGGATGCTACTAAGGCTCCCCATTATAATGAACAAACTCACATGTGAGCCTTTATGCCCTTAACAACTTCAAGATGAATATTTTATTAGTTATATTGATATATATACTATGTATTTGAACTATATTTAATTATGAATGGTTTTGCATAAGGTTTAAAATAATTGTAAGGTTTAAATTTATATTATGAATGCTAAGTTCTAGTGATTTTTGACCTATCTCATTTATGGCATTCCTATAGCTCATGATGACATTACCACCCTATATAGAAAATGTTTTAAGTATAGGAAAGACCCCACACCTCATAATGACACCTATGCTAAAATATGAGCCCAAGCCTAGGTCCTTCATTTAAGTACCCCTTTAAACCCTCTAAGTGATCAAATGGTGCTAAGTTAAAGAAACCAAAATATTACGCCCATGAAGCTCTAAAACCACATCACATAGCCTTATGCCTAATAGATAGTTGGCTCCTCCCTAGAATGGATTGTGCCCATAAATATAACACCATCATTACACTAAACAAAGTCCCTAGAGGATAGAGTTACTTCATGGCATAATTAGCCTAACACAAGCCCCAATTCTCTCTTTGATATGCTTTAAGTGAGTGCATAAGGCTTACACCTTATGTGAAGTGATGCCAACGTGGTCAAGTGATAAATGTTAAGTGCTACAAGATTATTCAAAGGTTGCACCACATTGTAACAAGTCTAGATCTGACTTAGATAGCTAGATAAGTGCCTAACAAGGCCTATGACTAAGACCCCTACTTTTCTACAACATTTTGGTTCTATTACCAGGACATGTTGAAATTTTTTAGTGTAGTGGTGCACTAGAATAATGCTCCAAATCTCCCTTGAGAACATTAAGAGCTGGTCAAAATGGGTGGAACATAGCTTTGTGCTAAGGCATCTAACTTGTAGAGGACAAAAACCAAGGAAGTGGATCTAGAACCATCTCTATGATGCCATGTACAAGGTTTTCTTTTGTGAACTACCAAAACATGTGTATCGATGGTTGGCTACTTATGTGACACATAGAAGTCAAAGCTATGGACAATGCCTTAAGTGGATGAAAGAAAACCTAAAAAGTCTTGAGAACCTAGATGCCACTTGGACTAGAGCCATAGATAAATGGTGGCAAGGGGTGATGAACAACTACATGATTAAATTTGTAGTATCGACATACTCCTACCGTGAAGAAGTAGAATATTAGTTTTTGTACAAACCTAGAGGTGAATTTGTGAGAGAGTTTGACACTAAAATCAAGAAGCTAATGATGGATTACATATTTGAAATCATGAGGATGGAAAGATAAAGTCCTCTCATGTATGAGAAGTGAAAGAGGGAAGAAGGGGATGTGTAGGTGAGGTACAATGGAAGGGGATGAGTACTTTAACACCCAAGAGCTCAGAAGACATGCTTATAATAAGAAGAGGCATAAGCTAATGGGAGATCTATAACCTAGAAGTATTGAGAGAACTTGTATCAAGTGGGAAGGGTATGGGGAAGGATCACTTGAATGAAAATAGTGCCTAGAGAAGGGAGACCTTGAAGCCATAGAACAAGCTCCATAGTTGATAGGTGAAGGATACTTGGGGGCCCTATAGAATTTGACCATTAGAGATGTGCCAAATGCACCTACCCCCTTTGTACTTATGGTGTGAGCTCATGTGTTGGATCCCTTATAGGAAGATAGAAAATTGATAACTAACCCGATTGTCAACATAGACTTTGACCATTTTGAATATTTAGACCATAATTTTGTGATTAAACAAGTTGTTCCTTATGAGGAGCTAAGTGAGGATACCTCTAGACCTTAGGACACTATCCCAAATATGAGCACAAGCATTATTGTCCATCCAATGTTAGTTTCACAACTTGGGAAACATCCTAGAGGAAATGGCCCTATGCCACTCATTGGTAGTATAATGGCATCATATTTCATGGTGCTATAGGTAACGATGGGACCAGAACTTGGCCCAGTGGTTTGAGGCATTAGAGGATCGCTACCAAGATAAGTACCAGGGGGAAAAGAACCTCATATACTGTCTTTTACCTAACTTATATTTATTACAAGATGGCCATGCATTTGCCCAAGTATCAAGGCATAAATAATATTGTAGAACATGTGCTCAAGTGTGACATACAAAATCACACTTAGGGTATAACCTAGTTTAAGTATAAGGTAACCTAGTTCATGATAACTTTGCTTGATTGTGCCCATACTTGGTATAAGAAGTTTGATCCTAATTAGGCTATGGTTGATTATAACCCTGAAGGAAGCCTTCTTGAAATAATTCAATATACCTGAGTTTGAGAAGCAAAACATCTCCATGTTCAAGGATATTTACTAGGGATTATCAGAGAGCATGCACTTATACGATGCTAGATTCAAGACTCTTCTTTCTAAGCTCCCTTATGATATTCACCCCTTCCAAAAAGTGAATTGGTTTATTGGGGGATTGTTTGTACCATTTAAAATGGTATTATCTATGAAAACTTTCACAAACCCTTGGGAAGAACTTAAATCCACACTCAAAGTTGAGGTAGTTGGGAGCATCAACATAAGAATTAACCCTTTCATGGAGGTATAAATTATGTCTATGGCCTCCCAACTACAAAATTTGACCACTAGTTCATCTCAAGATGATCAAAGTAGGTTATGGTGTATCGACTACGAGATAGAAAGCCATAATAGGAACAATTACCCTCGAAGGAATGTGCATACATTGCTTCTCAACTACAAAGTTTATTACAAGGTGTATGATGTTCATAACTACCATTTGTTGCAATGTGCCAGTCAGGTTAACACAACCACCTATTACTAGTTATGCAATGCCCATACATATACCACAGTTAATTACCACGTAATCAATGAGATGCATGAGAACATGAGGAAAGGCACACAACCAATAATGGTAATAGAAGGATGGTATGGAGTTGAAAGAAATGAGGGCTATGGCTAGCAGAATGTAGGCTATAGCATGCAAAGAGTCACCTAAGGGTGAAGTTGTGGGCATAGTGGAGGAAGCTTCCCACTGTGATCATATTACAAGTGTGTTTTAATCGAGCACTATCAATGCAATTGCCCTATGTATCCAATTTGTGGGTATTGTCAATGAACACATAAGGTCAAGGAATGCCCCAACTTGTATAAAAAATTGACCCAAGGTAGGCCTTACACAGATAAAGGTGAAAAGATGATCAAGCATGAGCTTAAGGTAGAGAAATAAACTCCAAAGGTGTAACCAGTCCACATAGAGCCAATCAAAGTATACGTAACTACTCGAGGTAGACTCACTACTCAATCTCCAGTTGTACCAGTACTAGAGTTGTGCCTATAATATGGGGAGCTAGGTAACATGGAATGCATAACATATATTAAACCCAAATATACACCTTATCCAAACCCTACATGCTAAAAATATGTGTTATAGTAGGCTGTGATCATGATCTAATACTTGTAAGCAGAGCTCTAATTGGCATGAGACCTATAGGTGCAAGATACTACCTCTCACAAGTAGTAGGATGGACATGAGTTTAAAGTGCAAGAACTAACGAAGATATTGCACCTCATATAAATATAGGGGATGTTTCCCTTATTAAATAATTTGCTTTGAAAACATGTAGGGTAGTAGCCAATTGAAGTTGTCTTGATGCACATGGAAAGGGCATTAGAGTCCAAGCATACCCAAAATGTTGAGTATGGCTAAGACCTCTTGGTGAATGCCACCATTGATGGATGGTCCATCTATGAGGTCCTTTTCGACATAGGCACCAAGGTCAATATCCTAACTAATAATGAATGGGAGAAGATGGGTAGGCTAGCCCTGAGGCCTTCCCCCCATGTACTCTTTATGGCCAATAAAACATGAGCACAATTGATCATAATTATTAAAGGCACTATTTTAGATATTATGGTTGTTAAATTCCACACTAACTTTGAGGTAATCAGGTTGGCTGAACAAGATAACTATCCACTACTTCTAAGAAGGCCATGCTGATACATAAATAATGTTGATATGCACTTCAAGAAGTGATATATGACCTTCAAGAATAGCAAGGAAAGGGTAGTGATTCCCCTCTCAAGTGACCAAGGACCCCCTATGTGGAGAGCATTGATATTGAGGATGAGATCAACCATATATATAACATCATGATGTAAGGCATCAATAATATCAACCCCACTAATCAAGTATTTCTCTCTTAGGAATATAGGTAGTCAGCCTCAAACACCACTGATGTTGCTTGTGATATATGGGTTGAAAAGGCTTATGATTCCACTAGTTGGGGATGATGCCTGGTACATGCAAAGGTACCAAATCCTATAAGGACTAGTTGGGTCTAGATTGATCACACTCCAAAATGATGGGTTGTTTATGCTAAGAGGAAAGGAAAGAAGGTACTCTACCTGAATAAAGGTAAGCTTACAACACTCCCAATATTTTAAGGAAGCAACCCAATGGAAAATTATGTCCACAATCTCAAATCATGCATCCCCAAAGAAATAGGCAAAATGGGTGACTAGTGTATACATTGAGAAGCACTACCACACTTTGGTGGGAAACACAAAAGTCTAACTCACCAACCTAGAAAGATGTAAAGGTATCAATTTTTACTAGATTTAAGAGAAGTAAAGAGGACTTGGATATATTAGCATATTTTAGAAAATATAATCCCATAGTGTGTGTGTGCCTATGTGAAGAGACATGGACTAAGTATGGTGTGACTACCCCAAAGAAATTATGGGTGCACACCTTATATATAACTCTAAAGACATGGGTGTGATCATGGTATGTGGTCAATGAAACATGCTATGAAATAACTAACTGGGATGCCCTTAAGGATAATTTTGTGCACACGTTCTCCTTTTCCCCATAGAATGTAGGGTTGATCAAGCCATTACAAGTAATTCAGAGGGTAGTGTTCAAGGACATTGCAATCCTTGAGGAGTGCCTAAAAGACATGTTTGGGGAGAAAGATTTGGTTCTCCCCACCTTCTTTGAGGAACAAACACTCAATAATGACTTGAATGAAGAAGATGTTAAAACCTAGGAGTACTATTGGAAAACTCTAAATATCAAAAGAAAGCTTGTATGTTAAATAGATGATAGAACTCACAATGAGTAAGACCTAACTCATCTTCATATAGAGACAACTGAGGGAGCTTAGTAAGTCAAGGATTCATACTAGGAAAGGAATGAGCCCTATTACATACTATTAAATACCATCAAGGTGGACATGAGTGCATAAGGAGAACCAAATATTGATTTAATGGGTACCTATTTGTCTAATGCAAAATTGGCATGCATTGTGTATATCTAAAAGAAATTCTAAGACTTGTTCCCTAGGAATTATCAAGATATGAAGGGCACCCACCCATCCCTTAGAAATATGAGCATAAAACTAATTGATGATGTAAGACCAGGTAAGAAATTCCCTTATAGGATGAATCCCAACCTCTATGCCAAAGTTAAGATAGAGATTGATGCAATGTTGGCTATAGGGGTCATCTACCAATGTAGGAATCTGAGTGGGTAATCTTGATGGTGATAAGCATCAAGAAGGATCTATGAATTTGTATTTATATTGAATATATAATGATTAATTCCACTTTGTATCACTGACCCCTTTCTGACTCCATTAACCAATGAAGTCCTGGATGGTATCATAGGCTATGAAATCTACACCTTCATTGATGGGTTCTCTGGATGCCATCAAGTCCATATTAAGGAGGATGATAATCCCAAAATAATGTTTGTGATTGAATGGGACTATTTATATTATAACATGATGCCATTTAGACTCAATAACATGCTAGCCATGTTCTCTAGGGTGGTGATCATCAAATTTAAAGACTTCATCCATAAGTTCCTCTAATTTTACCTATATGACTAGATAGTGTATGGCCTCATGAAATACCATTGTGATAATCTATGCCTAAAGTTTGATAGGTGTAAGAATCTTTAGATATCCTTGAACCTAAGAAGTTCATCTTCATGACACCCTTTGAAACCCTACTCAGGCACATCATCTATAAAGATGGTTCACTCATCGATCCCACAAAGATTGTGATCCGTATTCATCTCCATACTCCTTCCATACAAAAATATGTTATGCCTTTCTTGGCCACTATGGGTATTACGTAAAGTTCATAAGGAGTTATGCTAAGATTTAGGTACTGCTAGAAGAGATATTACATAAGTATGACCCATTCTATTAGGGTAAAGCACAAGAGGATGCCTTTGAGACTTTAAAGATCAAGTTGGCTAGCATGCCTATCTTAAAATTTCTTGACTAGATGACCCCATTCCATATCCATGTTGATGCATCTAGTTCTATGTTTAGTGTAATATTGGTGCAGCCTAGTGAAGTCAAAATGGATCACCCCATCTACATCACTAGTAAAAACTTGATGAAGGCAGAGTAGAACTATACCATAAATAAGTGTGAGGTGCTCACCATGGTCTACACCCTATAAAAGTTTAGAAAATACTTATTGGTGACCCCATTCATTTTCTTCATAAACCACAAGGAAAATAAGTATCTCATGAATAAGCATGTTCTCCATGGGTACATTTGTAGATGGATCATTATATTCCAATAATTCTAGTTTTTAGTTGTCATCAAGCCTAAAAAATAGAACTTAGACCCAAACCATTTATCTTGTATAGACTCTGTTGATGCAGTAGTGCCTATTGAGGATGATATGCTAGATGCACAACTTTACAGAATCTATCACACCCCTAAGGACTTGGTGGAGATAACTACTTTTCTAACATTTATATCTATACCCTAAATAATGACCACCAAAGGAAACAAATAACTCATTATTCATGACTCTCCTTTTTAGCTTATTAGTGAGTAGCTATACAAACTAGGTCAAGATGAAGTCCTATGCTGATGTGTCTTGGAACACAAAATGGAATCCATCTTACATGAGGCATATGAGGGGGTAGTAAGAGACCACTACGTAAGAGATGCAATGACATGTAAGGTATTACAATCAGGCTTGTATTGGCCAAGTCTATTTCAAGATGTGAAATATGATGCCAAGGCATGTGACATATGCCAACACATAGGGAATCCCAACCATGGAGATGAGATGTCTCTCATCCCTATTCTTTCCTAGGTACCATTTGAGAAATGAGACATTGAATTTGTTGGACTAATTACTCCTACAATATGGTGCATAGGTGAACGATACATTTTAGTAGCCACTAACTATTTCACCAAGTGGTCCAAGGCTATACAAAAAAAAACTACATAGCCACCATAACCACAAGGTTCATATGGGAAAACATCATAAGCCATTATAGGTTCCCACTTATCTTGACTTGTGATAGGGGCACACAATTCATTAATGAAACTATGTTGATCTTGTTGATAAAATACATGGTGGTGCACTATAAGACAATTCTTCATCATCCCCAAGCAAATGTCATAGCTAAGGAATTCAAAAATATCCTAGGGATGTGCCTCATAAAGATATGTGACATTATTCAAAAATATTGGGATGATGTATCAGTAGTGCTATGGGCATATCATACAACCTACAAGTGCTTGAATAAGGTTACACCATTTCAACTAGTGTTTGGCACTGAGGCAATTATATCGATGGAGTTATTAGTTCCATAATTATGCATCATGTGAATTGGTTGATTAGATAACCAATAATAATTTAATGCAATACTAGAGGACTTAGAATGCATAGATGATATGCATTCCTAATCAAGGTGGAGCCATTAGATAGATAAGACACTAGAATCTCTAGCATGATAAACATATAAATCACAAGGTGCTAATAGAAGGGGAATTAGTTTAGCTTTATGAATCTAAGTATATAAAGTACCCAAGAAAACTAAAGATAAGGTAGATGTTTCCATATGTCATCCACAACATACTAGAGACTGATGCATGCAAGTTGTGCTTGTTGTCATAAAAAATGCTCCCTAGACATTTCAATGGTGATCAATTGAAACTATATCAGCAATAGGGTGGTGCTTACATCGAATTCTTGGTCACTATTTAGTTGTGTTGTGCTGACCAGAATAAAGTTTGGTGCAAGCCAAATGAGTTCCTTTTATTTGTGTTGTTTTGTATTTTTGATGTAGTAAGTTAATAAGTAGTGTATTGAGGCCACTAGTAATTTTTTTTTGGCACTTTGATGTATAATTCTATTTGGGTGAGTCAAGCACAGATGCTCTCCAAGTGCTTGAGGCTAGACACCTAAGTTATGGGAGTAAGGCACACTAAATCTTCATGCACAAGATTCATAAAGTGAGGCATTGTTAAGATTATAGAAGGGCTAGTTTGGTACTACCAAGCATAATACTAGTCAGGAGAGTCAAGTGAGGTTTCTTTATAAATACCTAAAGATAGCCACATAAGTTTTTGGGTGCATAAAACCCACTAGACTTAGAGCATATGTGAATCAAGAGAGGTGAAAAAGATACAATTACATAAAAGATAGAGTGAAGACACATAATAGATTATTCACAAGAGATCATATGAGAGTAATGAACTATAGGGCCAACACAAGGGATTTGTATGGGGTAGGACAGGCCAAATCAAGAAGCAAAAAGTGCAGTAAAAATTACCAAGATATATAAACACACTTGAAATAGAAGCATAGTGAGAAGAGGAAATGGGAACAAGGAGGCTAAATCATGTGCATGTGAGGCACTGTGCCTAGGTTTCCATATTGAAGGTGAAGGTCATGCCAAGTGAATAAAGTATAAGAGAAGATAGTCAAGATAAGCTAACATCCACTAAAATGAGGTAAGAAGTGACCATTTGAATTACACATCACTTTATCAAAAATTTATTAGAATAATTTAATGAGGTGATAGTGGAGGCACAAAGATCTACATTGAATGTAAAAATAATAGTAGATTTTTATATATTTTATGGGTTATAGTGAATCATAAGAAATATAGGCATCATCATGCCATTAATCAACTATAATTAAGGTGATAAAAGAAAGTAAAGGTATAAAATAGTGAAAAGCCAACTATTTTTTGTTACATGCCTTCTGATAATTTAAACTTAGAACAAAAAACTAGAGCAAAACCAACAAACCAAAGAGCTGAAGTAAGGAAACCCTACTATAGTGAGAATTTTAGCACCCCTAAAATGCTAAAAAAGAATGGTTAAGTAGAGAATCAAATTTCCTTCTCTATAAAATTGGAGTAGAGAAGCAAGGGGCACAAATTATACATTAACCAGGTAGCATAAAAGTTAGAGTGGTGTCAAGGCCACCATTTATGGCACATGAAGCTTGAGAGCCAAATAAATAGTCATAGACCTCATGACTATGAGAAGCACCAACAAAAATTGAAGGCTTCGGTAAGATAAATAGATCAAATCTTAACACTAGCCAGTTTAGGATGGGGAAAAAGTGGATGAGTTCAAGTCTAAAATAGGTGTAAAAAGAAGCCAATAAAACATGAGTAGTTGAAGTTATTTCCACAAAAACAATATCAATGTTAGTAAACAGAGTAAGCATCACCAAAGTTGATCTAGAGGCTCTTGAGAAGATGTCATACCAGGACATGTAGTTTCCTAAAGAGGTCTTGATGGGAGAAAATTGGTCATCATTTGTTCATAACTATCACCTAAAAGAGTATAACCACCATACTTCAAGAAATATGCAAGACCTAGTACAAGATCAGGTGGTAGATATGGGGGTAAAGATAAGAAAAGGTGGAGAACTATTTGATGTCTCAATCTGAGACAAATTGATGGCCACCAACGTGACTCAAGTCTATGATTTTTTGAGTTTTGGGAAGTTGGAGGAACTCATGTAGTTCCTCCTCTTTCACATCTACAAGGACTGATTCTACTTCATAAGGAGGCACATGAGGCTATCAGCTAAATAACCAAACTCCTAAAATCTAGCACAGACATCCACTAGATGATGGTAGATAATGCTAAGGGAAAAAGGGTTGGCAAGCTCCTTGGATACTATAAAGGAGGTTTCATATTCCTAATCAAGTACATTAATGATCTCAATATGAGGTCAACTACATGCCTAGTGAGTTTGAAATTATGTCGTAGTAGTTGGTGGATAGATTTCACAAAGAACTACCTATGCATTACCTATCACATGATATAGGGGTTAAATTCAATATCACCAAGTTCATCAGAGAAGATGTAATAAAGAATGCACTTGAATGCCATATGGTAGGAGAGACCTTTTGATGGGGGTCTATGTTGATATTGATTGTGATAGAGGATATTGGTGTGCTCAATGGTGATAAGGACAAGTTATGGATCTTCCTAGTACATAATGACTCCCTAATGATGAAATACCAGAATTATACTTACCCCCTTCCTTCACCCTCAAGTACAAAGCTCAAGTAATGGGATGGTACACATGATATATCAAATAATTTGGAGAGGAATGGCACATTCCTAAGAAGTTCCCCTAGAGCCTGTTTGGAATGGCAAATTTATCCATTATAAAATAGTTTTATGTAGTATAATTGGTGATCACAAATGGTAACCACTCTAGATGGCTAAAACTTCCTTATGCATTTTCTTCCAAGTACTTCATAGATGCACTAAGAATAATCCCAATGAACAATAAGTGAACATCCTGGTGAAGGTCATGGATGCAGAAATACGTAGGTTGAGGCACCAATATATTCACCCAAGAGGTAAAGAAACCAAAGATGAGAAGGAAAACTTGGATGGCACTGACATCTGTCCCCTCAAAAGAGAAGCCATCTTTGGGCACATCCACAGGATTTTCTATGAGATGAATCCAAGGAAAAAGGGTGCATACATGGACAAAGATGATGACCTCCCCCTTCAGGTCAGTGAAGAAAAAAAGTTAGCACTAGTGGCATAGGTAAAATCCCCCTAGAAGAAGTGGGGAGAAAACCTAGATGAAATACAAGAGCACATCTGATTGAAGATCACCTTCAGTGATGAAGGTGCCCCCTTACACCTAAAAATAATCACATGGTCTTCATACCATGGATTATTTCACCCAAGCCAAGGGAGAATAAAAAGAAGTCCAAGGGGCCAGTGGTAGTGTCCATGATAACCTTGGTAGAGATGGAGTCACAAAAAGCACTTGAGGAAGCAGAAGTGTAAGGGGTGAAAGAAGAGGAAGAAGAAATAGAGGAATAACCCAGTGTTGTAGAAATTCATGAGGCTCTCCAAGGTAGCATTACTACTACACTTAGGGAAGTAGAAAATCCACCAAGCACCCCACCCATACAACCTATGATGTAGCCTCCATGAATCGAGGAGGGAAAATGGCATAAATTATGTAAATGGGCCTTAGTAAGAACCATATAGAGGCAACACTAGAGCTAAATAAAAAAAAGAGGCCATAAAGGCCAAGGGCATGACAACAGAGGAAATTGCACAAGTAGAGGCCAAGAAAATAAGGGTTGAGGAACAAAAGATAGCTAAGATAGTGAAGAAGAGGAAGGTAGAGATAAAGAAGACCCAAATATAAAAGTCCAGTTAAAAAGAAGAAGAAAAGACGGTTTCCATAAGCATGGAACCCCTAAGAGAAAAAGTGGTAGAGGTGCCTAACATCCCCACTAGCATAGTGGAATAAGTTGTACCACATGTGCACCCAAGTAGTGAAGGGATGCTTGGATACAAGGAAGGCAATACTAGTACCTTAATAGATCAAACATAAGATGTAATCAAGACCTAGTAGAGATGATAGGGAGAAGCTGACACTGATGAAGAAGAAAAATTAGTGTCAGGATCCTACTCCACCAATAAGAGTATATATAATTACCTCTTGTATTAGCAACTAAACACAGAATTTAACCAGAATGAATAAGTAACTAGAAATATGAAACAACACAGGGTATGAGAGATAATACACAATTGTATTAATAATCACTCAAAAGAAAATACAATAAAGAAGATGCCACTTCTTCTTCCACCTCAAAGGCTTGCCACACCTCAAGGACTTCTTCCCTCTCTCTCTTATGGTCCCAACAATCAACTCCAATACAGAGTTGGTGTTCACCTCCACCAGTCAGTAAAAATGATGCCAGTACACCAAGTACACAACCATACTCCAAGTAGATCTCCCTGCTCTTTGCTGCCACCTACAAATCACCAAACCTTACTCACCATTGTAGATCTCCAAACGTGGTCCTGCACACCTGCTGACCAAGATCATACATACATGAAGAACCCTTCTGATTATCCAAACCAGCACCCACACTTGGTACTGTGGCACTAGGAGGAACACACCATTGCTCTCTTCTCTCTGAAGGAGCTTATTTTGCTCTCTTACTCTCTAGCACACTTTTACAATACAGCCCATGAGTCTATTATATAGATATCATGCATACAATAATTAGACCCTAATTACAATAATTAGATTCATAGCTTCTAGTCTAAATTTGGCTCTTGACATGCAAACACTTGGTTTGTTAACTAACTGTCTATAAAACTTGCAGTTTTGAACCGCACAGGTGATCGATGTCGGTCCCTGTCTGCCTGGAGGTGATCGACACTAGCCGATCCCTGACCGACATCAGTTGCTCTTCCTGTCTAATCCTATCAATGTTGGTTGATCAGACCGATGCCGATTGCTCTGCAACTCAGCAATCTTCAGCAACCTCCTCCCCTATTTGCATTAGTGAAGCTTTTAGCTCCACAACCTAACAATCTCCCACTTGGAGATAAACAGCTGCACCTGTACCTATACCTATACCTTCATCTAATTCATTCCCTAGCTTGTATCCCTCTTCAAGATCAATCCTGAAGACCAACCACCACACAACCTGTGATGCTACACCTGTCATCCAAGTAACTTGCCACATCTAAACCTACAAACCCATGTAGTGAAGACCTTGACCCTGCATAACATGAATCCCTGCTGCTGGTCCCTCTCAAATACCTGAGAATCCACCTTCCCTGAATTGGCTCCAAACTCTCTGACAACTCCCACTGCTTGGGAAAAAACTCAGGTCTACCCCAGACCTTATGTGATTTCAAACCCTATTCTAAGCTCTGCTTAAACTGTCTAGCCCTTGGTGTGCTTACCGATTCTGCATCCTTCATCTTGATCCTTGCTAACACCTTCTTCACATCAGCTCCCACTGGAGACAAAATCTCCATGTCTCTTATGCCAAAGAATTTCACTGCTCCAAATTCTTCATGACATACCTCTGAACTAACCTTACCCTTAGCTCAACAAATCCCTATATGTACGAACCTGTTAGCATATCACCCACATATAGTAATAGGATAATGTTGCGACCATCATCCACCTGGTAAGTCAAACACAATGGTTACACTGACATTAACTGAATCCTTGCTTTGTCATCCACCTGTCAAAAAACATGTACCACTATCTTGCAACTTCCTCAAGACCATATACCTTGGCCTTTCATCTCACGTATCCATCCACTCTCTTCTTCAACTTGGGAATCCATCAGTCTTTTAGTGCTTTCTTCCAGCTAACAACTCCACCAACAAACTTCTATTTGTTTCTTCTCCAAGGACTCACACTCCTCATCCATGCCAAGCTCCCACTATTTTTGGATTCTACTTGCATTGCCTCTTCACGTCTTCCTGGTTCTCGACTATTAGTAAGCAACTAGTAAGAAGGTGAACAATGAATATGAGGTCCACTTACCCTTTCAATCCTCCATATGGGCATTTGAGACTCCTTGACAACTTGTTGTCTGCCCAATATCTGTTCCAGTGACCGATCTTAGTCATCTCCCAATTTGCACCTGACCGATGTCGATTCCCTGTGACTGACCCTATCTATCAATGTCAATTTCCTGACTGATGCCAGTGTACCTGTTGCCAACATCAGTTTCTATAAGATCAACGTCAGTTCCTTTTGCATGAAACCACCGACTCTACTGATCTACACATGACTGATGTCGATGCTTGTCTATTTGACATCGATTCCTCCTGACCGATGCTAGTACTTGTGTTCACCTATGAGTGATGACTTTTTACCCGTGAGCTCCTTTTGGATCAAAACCCTATTCAAATCAACATAGCCCTGCTCAAAATAATTTAGTCCCCTCAGTTGATCTCTATCCGTCATCTCCTCCATGAACACCAAGGCTTTCCAGTTCTTAAGTTTGTCAAAGATATCTGTCTTTCACTTAAGAAAATGCATTCCCCTCCTACATATGTGACCAAGCCTACAAAGCCACATCTCTACAATAGAAGGTGAATTAGTAATATATGTAGATAGATAAAGGATACCTACTTTCTTACCACCGTCTAATTCGAGTGCATCCATTGTGAGAGTTACTGTGCATCTCTCATCACCTAACTTTCCTAAAGAAATTAGACTCATCTCCAAGACTAGAACCTGCATGACCTTCTTCAACACCTGTGTGTTACCCATCTGCAATGTCAGCTTCACTTCCCCTTCGTCAATAATCTGACAAGGCTCACCAACCCCTAAATAAATCTCTCCAAAGTCTCCAAAGACATACCCATGAAAAGATGCTCTATTTCGGGCTGCATGGAAAGAGGCAAAAGAATATGTAAACAAAGATTCTACTTTATCCAGAGCAACTTGTGCAACATCACCTGTAACATCTACTTCTACACATTGATCTTCTACCGACCAACAATCTTCCTTTACCTGCTCTTTCTTTCCATCAATCAGACCATTCATGCTATTCAATTTCTCCATTCGTAGCTTACTTTCTTCTACCATTGCTATACTCCCACTCAATCTGAAACCCCTGAGAGTGACCTGTAATCAACAAACACTAACCAGATCTGAACCACCTGTTAGTCAACCCAGCCAAAAGCTATGATACCAACTGTCAGGATCCTACTCCACCAATAAGAGTATATATGATTACCTCTTGTATTAGCAACTAAACACAAAATTTAACTAGAATGAATAAGTAACTAGAAATATGAAACAACATAGGGTATGAGAGACAATACACAATTGTATTAATAATCACTCAGAAGAAAATACAATAAAGAAGATGCCACTTCTTCTTCCACCTCAAAGGCTTGCCACACCTCAAGGACTTCTTCCCTCTCTCTCTTACGGTCCCAACAATCAACTCCAATACAGAGTTGGTGTTCACCTCCACCAGTCAGTAACAACGTTGCTAGTACACCAAGTACACAGCTGTACTCCAAGTAGATCTCCTTACTCTTTGCTGCCACCTACAAATCACTAGACCTTACTCACCATTGTAGATCTTCAAATGTGGTCCTGCACACCTGTTGACCAAGATCATACATACACGAAGAACCCTTCTGATTCTCCAAACCAGCACCCACACTTGGTACTGTGGCACTAGGAGGAACACACCATTGCTCTCTTCTCTATGAAGGAGCTTATTTTGCTCTCTTATTCTCTAGCACACTTTTACAATATAGCCCATGAGTCTATTATATAGATCTCATGCATACAATAATTAGACCCTAATTACAATAATTAGATCCACAGCTTCTAGTCTAAATTTGGCTCTTGACATGCAAACACTTGGTTTGTTAACTAACTGCCTATAAAACTTGCAGTTCTAAACTACACAGGTGATCGATGTCGGTCCCTATCTGCCTAGAGGTGACCAACGCCAGCCGATCCTTAACCGATGTCAGTTGCTCTTCCTGTCTAATCCTGTTGATGTTAGTTGATCAGACCAACGCCGGTTGCTCTGCAACTCAGTAACCTTCAGCAACCTCCTCCCCTGTTTGCATCAGTGAAGCTTTTAGCTCCACAACCTAACAATTAGATGAAGGAGACAAGTCCAAAGATCCCCTATAGGAGAAAGGAGGAGAGACCTCAAAGGAGGGCACTATAAAAATCACCAACATCAAAGAAGAATAAATGGAGCTTGCCATCACTGAAAAAGATGGCACCAGGTTGAGCCTATGAAAGAAGGTTTAGGAGGGGTTTATTGATGAGGATATTTATATGATGGAATACATGCCCTCTGAGACTACCATGATAAATATGTTCCAACAACTATCCTTTACCTTCGATAGTTACATGGATAATCCTCATTTTGAGGTATTGTAAAAGGTAATCCTAAGGATAGATCAACCAGGGGAAGGGAATGACTCCCTTATTATCAACCCCCACATAGTGAATCTGGTAAGGTTAGCTAACACCCTCATCTAAATGGCCTTCAAGGTAGTGTAGAACAACATCATTAATTATGTTAGAGCCTCAAGTTGGAAAAATATTATTCTAGTGGTAGAGGAAGAGATCAAGGCCATGAAATTTAAGTTACAACAACTAGCCAAGTGTGTAGAGGAAGCTGAATTATCCCTCTTAGATGACATCAACACTTTAAAATTTTTGGAGGTTAATAAGGTGTGTGAATTAGTGGAGTATATGATCCCAAGAACACCAAAAGAAGAGGAGGACCCTTGCACCGCCATATAATAAGAGCTTTCTACAAAGATTAAAGAGGTGGAAGACCCCTTTAAAAAGTTTGCAGAGGGCACAAAAGTGGCTGATGCAATATTTTTCAAATTATCTACCCAAACATCATTCATCGATGCATGCCTCAAAAATTCAAAAAGGGATAAGGATGCACTTATGGCACATGCATACATTATGAGCAAGGATGAGCACACATAGATCATGGTGCAGGTCAATACTTTGAATTCCCAAATCAAGACCTAGGAATAGGACCTGAAAGAACTCTTTTGTGCCTTACAAAAAAAGGCCTACGAATGAGGAATGATCTTGGATAGAGGTGTAAAAAATGCAAAGGAAATTATAGAGGCCTTTAGGAAAGAGTTGGCGAAAACTGATGTGATTTCCCCTGGTGATGCCTCCATAGAAATAGATGCTACCATAGAAGAAATTAAGCTCAAAATCTAGGGCTTTGAATACTTTAGAGTAGAACTAGAGGAGTGCACACCTGAGTTTTGTATGTCATAAGCGCTAGAAGGATAGTCTGAGGGTAGAATAACAATTTTGTATGGGGTAATGTTGGGCCCCAAATTTTTCTAAGTATAAGATCTATGCCAATACAACAGACACTTGGGTATGAGGCAATCACTTGTTATGATTATTATTTTGTCATATTATGGTGCCAGCTGGTAGGTAGTTAACTAACTCCCTTATAACTCAATCATCATTGAGAATCAAGCACATGAGATAGTCATGACTCATTATAAATAGGATAGTAGAGCAAATGGAATGATTACATCCAACACTAGCTCAACAACTAGCATGCTCCATTCACCATGGTTCTAAGACACACTGAAACACTATAAAGCCAAGCCAAGTCCAGTTAGTGAGAAAGAGTATATTAGAGTAGTGAATCCCTGTAGGATTGATTTTAGATGCTAGGTTGGCTATTAGAGCCTAGATTTTAGTTTAGAATGTTGTTGAGGCTCCCCATTGTAATGCCCAAGCTTGCCTATGAGCCTTTGGGCCTTTAATAGTTTCAAGATGAGCATTTGCTTAGCTATATTGATATTTATAATATGTGTTTGAACTATATTTAATGGTGAATGGTTTTACACAGTGTTTATAGTAGTTTTAAGGTTTAACTTTATATTATGAATTCTAAGTTCTAATGAGTTTTTAACCTAGCCCATTCATGGTATTCATGTAGCTCATGATGACATCAACACCCTATATATAAAATGTTCTAATCATAGGAAAGACCTCATGCCTTGTAATGACACCTATGCCAAAGCATGAGCCCAAGCCTAAGTCCTTCATCTAAGTACCCCTTTGAAGAGAGGTGCTTTATATCACTTCAGGGAACAAATTAGATACATCAATCTAATAATTTTACATGGAAATTCTTTCCCTAGAAAAGCTAACATTTAGGCCTATGATACAAGAGGCATATACTAAATATTTTTACATAAAAACTTGATATTGGTCTTAGACAAGCTTATTTTTTATTATTCTCATAGGCAAGTACTAAATCGAATGCCTTGGCCCTCATGTTAGCCCCCTAGCCACTGCCCTTTACCACCATGTAACTATGCTCTGTTGACCCCTCTAAAATAGTGAAGGAGAGGATAAATAAAATGGTAAATTGTAACATCCAATTGTATTACCCCTTAGCCCCCATGTAATCATCCAAATGAAAATAAAAGAGCAATAATGCCCTTGATTTTCTCTTTGTGCACTTTGAACTTCACATCGGATCACAATTGTAGTTTTTTGTCCATAAACTATTATTATCTTATGCATATTACTTAAATCATACCAATCTATTTCAATTTCATATACATATCTTTACAATAATTTGGGCTTAACATTTAATAAATTTAATTTCCTACAAGATTAATAATATATTTGAGTTCAATATTCTATTATTTATAAATTCCACCATTGTGCATATTGAATCTCAATAGCCTTCAAAGGTTATTTTTAAATCATGAAAATCTAGATAGATTTTTTCCAAATATGTTATACTACAAGAATATCACTCTAACAAAGGTAAAGTAATTTTACAACCCATTTGGGTCTATGATTAATGTCTTTGCATTTTAATATACTGGCCTTCTTTTCCCATAATTATTAGCATACATGTTCTTACGACATTCAGTACATATGGTTAATGCTTACAAATAATAGATGTCACCACTAATGCCAAATCAGGTGCATGGTACTCTATCAATTGCAAAGGAATATTCAACACCATTTGAACCAATTTTTAGAAACTTCAATCTAGTGGTGGATTGCTTTCAACTAGTATAGAAATCAACTGCACACTACAATAATTGTAAAAAAGAATACCCATACTTTTACTCCTACTAGATGTTATGCTATATAAAAATTGAAGCTAATAGCAATTTGAAATGCATAGCAAAATACCAGGTGCTATATGAATTTATCCCTACACTAAGGATAATAACATATACAACATACCTATAAAACAAATAAAGTGTGATCTATTTGCTTTCAGAACTTACCATGCAAGGCATTTTTAAAATTTATAAAAATAATGTCATTAAGCAAATCATTCCACGAATCGTCAATGAAGGTCTGCAATTTCCTAAAAATTTAGTATTTACATAATTTTGTATGTACTTGAAAATTTCATAGCATTAACAAATAAATTCATTTTTATAAGTGATACTTACAGATACATTGTGAATGCTTTAGGGTTTTTCTTATCTCACAAAATCAGCCATGCAAGTTCAACTCAAACAACAACATCACACTCCCTGTGAAGGTATGCACTCTTTGTATAGTTCTACTACATAATCTATCCTAAAATAATAATAGAAAGGACAATGACAATTTTCACCATATTTTTATTGTTTTCATCATGTGATGTTTTTATTCCTTGTATTTAATTTCATTTCCATTTAAAGCTACTTAATTTTGATATGCATATTATTTGTTTGCATTTAGAATCTTCTATTTCCATCTTAGCACCTTATTATCTCTACTCTTCAAATCAACATATATTTATTGTCTCAGTTTGCTCTTTTCTTCTAGAGTTTTATTTTATTTCACCCTCTAACTCCTCTTTATTATTGAACAATTGCATTCAATCATTTGTGATATTACAGAATAGTTGCATTCAATCATTTATGCTATCACAAACAAATTTAGTAACTAACTTGTCATTTTTATCTTTGATGAGGGCTATAACAATCCCTCTAGATTTTAAATCATTCTTGGTAGATGACTTAGACATGACGTGAGACTGTAATTTCTCATCTACCTCTCATACCACCATGGAATCCACCCCGTTGGTGCTACTCACATGAAAGTTAGATTGTAATTTTGCTATATCAATATTGTAACCATTGGGTTTGAATTTATTTTAGGCACCATGGAATTGTCCCATGTGTTGGTAGATGTAATAATTTACTTTATTATCTACTTTGATGTTTGGTGTTGAAATAGTGAGCAGGTTGTTTTTTGATATTTTGTTCAACTTCCTTGAATATATCCTCTTCATCTATTGTTACTCCATTTTTATTCATAATGGGAGACCTCATGATCCATGACATGCCAGTTGATATTTTTCTAGAATCTATACCATTGATCTAGACACTTTTTTAGGGCTTCAATATATTGCTTTAAGACAAGTCTCTTTTCATCAAAGCAATTTTCCACTCTCCAATATCATAATAGTTGAGTCTGGAACAAAGGCATACCATAATGCTCAAATTTCATGTGCTAAGAAATCTTTAATCGAGATCAATTCCTTATGACACTTTTCTCAAAGATTATTGGTGTCATCACTGGTGACTTTTAAAATTCCTCAGGCTTCCCAAGACTACTTGAACAATTAAAAGACATGTTCATCACAAATCACTTTAGAAAAATTTTATAAAGCCCCCATGTGATCAGTAATTTTTTGTGTTTTCCCTTTCAAAAATTTGAAAAATCACAAAAACACACACACACACACACACACACACACACACACACACACACACACACACACACACACACACACACACACACACACACACACACACACACACACACACATGAGACTTACTCTTGCTAACATGCTTGAAAAATTGAAGTACTTAGAGCCCTTGGAAGAGTTAAATTGTCTACCTTGTAGTCCAGTACAGAGCTGACTAAGCCAAATGTAAGAGGAAATTCCAGAAAATTGGACTTTCTAAATGCAAATATATTTTATAAAACAATATAATTTCCAATAGCACTTTGAAAATATAGATTTTCTATCAATTTTATATTAGTACTTCTCATAACCACTTTCTCATCCAAGCTTTCAATGCATTTTTTTCCTTTTCAAATGAAAAATTCAAATGGATTTCTAATCTATGTAATATTCTTGAATTTTATGTAATGTAATGCATTCAATGATTGATAATCTGATATGATTAGAATGTTCATCGTTCTATATGGTTGTACTAAGTGCAAAAGAAATATGAATTCGTTTCAGCACATTATGCTCAAATGGATTTCTACTCTATGTACTATGTTGATATCTCATTTTTTATAAGAATATTTTGGGGGAAACTTATAATATGCCAACTATAATTGGAAACTACTTAGCTACAATAAACTTCCAGCCTCCAACCATCATAATTTCCTAATGTGAACTACAATAAGCCTCCAACCCCCAGTCATCAGGTACCCATGCCACCCATGACATTGTTATTATATTACAATTGATCAAATAATAAAATCAATAACATCAACCACAATCTCCTTTAGTAAGCTATTAATAACATCAATATTTTTATGATTATGAAATGTTTTGAAAATTTTCAGCATTATTAGATGGATTCAAATCTATTTGTTTGAGGCAAGATGATAATTGAAAATGATAATAAGTTTCCTAATTTTAAGAAAAAACTATTGACAAAAGGTTTTTGTTAGACAACTAAGATTCAATTGGTATGTGTGATGCAAAAAACTATTGAAAATGATTGTATGTAGGCAGATTGTTGACAAAATTTGGAATAGGATCCACTTCTTTCATAGTAGGATTTTTTTGTGCGATAGCATTTTTTATATAAAAAATGGATTTAGGATTTATTTATTTGGTTTTTAAAATCATCTCTAATTAGGTTATTTGGGTTTATAAATATTTATATTATTATTATTTTTTAAATATTACATTATATTTTATTAATTTTTATTACTTTATTATACTTTTAAAATTTTATATAAAAAAATTATTAAATTTTAAAAAAATTTAATATAATTTATTATTTATTAAAATCAATATGTTATTACTACATTGATATATATATTTTATTGGAATGGTGACCATAGGGAGCGATATACATTCCATAAATATCCCTTCATGATTTGAGAGGAATAATATGAGAAATTAATAGGATAATTGTTTTTAACTTATGACACTTATTTTTAACTTATGACACTTATATTTTCCAATATATAAATATTAATGTATCAATGGTTTATATGGTAGGGATATATAGTTCGTGGAGACCTGTTTCCCTCTATTTAAACTTAAATTCATTAATATAATGAAGGATAATGTTAAGAATATAGACAAGTTTAAGTATAAAGGTGATAAATTGATATATAGTAATTTAATTAATTTTCAAACTTAAATAAACAATATTTTGAATTTAAATATTAAGATATGTTGAAAATAGTAAAGTACAATAGTTGATTGATATTACAATTAAATACAAAAAATATATTTAGCTGGTTTATTATGTGTATTGAGATCTAAATAGGACATGTTCGAATTACACTAGATCAGTGCCCTATATCAATTGTCAAATTCTAAAATTTTACACTATGTGGCCTCATACACTTGTGTCAAATTTAGACTATTACATTGATTTAGATGTCTAATATAGATGCATATGTCTAATATGAAATATCAACTAGATTTATATGCGACCAACTGAAGCCTTTTGGGTTTTTTGTTGCCTTCCTTATGAGGTTTTTAGATATAATGTGTATGTTGTCACTCTTTGTCAAATGATCAAACCCTAACTCTTCATCCTTGGAGTGATTATGGGAAATGGGTTAGTGGGCTCATAGTTTTGAGTTGACCCCAAAGTCTCCTCTATCAATAGACATTGACTACATAACCAATAATTTGGATAAGGCCTCAAACTAATGTACTTCTCCTCTAATCTGTTGTCTTGTGTGTGCACAAGGGTATAATATGTGATAATTACATACAATGACTTAGCATGTAACTTGGTAAATATCACACATGAGTTGATCCTTTAGTACTTCAGACTTGTAAATAGATTTCCCCTATGACTAATATAACAATAGGGAAGAATAGGGAAGAATTACTCAGTTGAATACTCGATTGAATGTTCTTTTGTAGCTTTATATGTGAGTGGTATTAAATTATTAGGTGATTTATGAATGAGGATTGATATTGCATATATATTAATCATATTAGAAAATATATCACACTAAAGAACTTATGATTTCCATAAGGAGACATTACATTTTCAAATTAGATGAATTTTAGGCACTAAATGCTTAGTTGGAAAACATGAAACCTGCATTGACATAGGTGTCTAACTAGAATGCAAGCATCCAAGGATCTATAAAATAGGTACATGGCCAAAACTTGTATTAATGGATAATAATCAAGTTTAGATCATTTTTTACAACATAGAAGGCATGGTCATCAAAAGAACATTGGTCAAATTAAGAGATAATAAATTGTGACACAAATAGATAATGAATGTGAGCCTTTTAATAGCAGTAAGGTCTAATAACTTGAAAAGTAAAACCATGATAGGTATTTACTAAGTGTATAAAACTAAGATAATATATAAATCAAATTTAACATCTACATTCCCCCCCCCCTTAATCTAGTAATAAAATTACTATTTTAAAGGAAAAGAAATGCGTACCTAGGTGTGTATAACACAACTTGCCTTTGTGTGATCCCACCTTGAGTGCTTTGAAGGTGATTGACCTATAACGAGGAGTATGTTTTTTTATTATTAGTAAATATGTAAAGGGAATGCACCCTATAAACAATGAAGAAAAATATATGACATTTTTAGCTCAACAAAAATCCTCTACCAATGGAAAATCATCAAGCCTAATAAAAAACTAACAGAATTAGCCATGCATGCTATCTAAATTAATAATTCTACCTGATATAACCAAAATATCATAAAATTAACTAAGAAATAGGTGAAAAATAGAAAATAAAAGAACACTGAGATCCTCCAACATGATTTTTATTTTGAGATCTGACAATCATGTTCATTAGTTATGATCCCTTATGTTTCTTCCTCTTCTTTTTACTACTAATAATCATCCAATCATCACCTCCTTCAACTTTAAGAAATATAAATATGGTTACTTATAAGACATTGGTTCATTAGATATTCTTTAATAGAGCCTGAGCCATAACCTCCTCTCTAGTATCAAATGACTCTAAAAAAGTTATGATTTTGACAAGGATCTCTATGAGTTAATTTATTTCTCCTTGGATAGAGACTCCACACAAGGATCACTATTTTTATGGACTAGATATAAAATATACACTGGTGTTTCTCAAATTTCACTTGCATTATATGTGTTCAAATCTTCTTTAGGACATTTGCTTTCACTATTAATTCCCATGTGTATGCTCAAGAAGGGAATATTTCCACCATGATATCCTCTTCTTACACTTAATATTTTTATAGGTTGTGGCCACATGTCCTATTTCAAAACAATTTCTACATCATAAAGGTAAACTCTCATAATCGAGAGATTACCTCAAAGCATGATCTTGAACTATCAAATCAATAAACTTAGGGAGATATTTAGATACATCTAGATTAACAAGGATCCAAGAAAAAATATTTTGAAAGAGAGAATTGAGGTCCATAATTAATATTTTTTCCAAATAATTTCCTATGGCTTTGAAAGAGAAATCTATCCAAAAATGCAAAGGTAAAAAAAGTTAGTCTTACCCAAATTATTCTAACATTTAAGGCCTTAGTGTGAGATTCAAAAGACATAAACCAGGGTTTACAATGAAGAATTCTATTATTCCATGACCAAATGGAATTCTTAATCACCATATTCAAATATTATGTGAGATTAAAAAGAATATTAAAAAGACCTTTTGCATGGGAGAAATTCTCAGGTTACCTTCCATCAAAGGAAACTAGTTCTCCATAATCCACCCTTTGAGATTGAGAAGAGTAGGCCATGGGTTAGAGAAGTGATGAATCATCCCTAAACTTGACAATTCCTATTCCCTTTCCTTTAAATCCTATAGTTGCTCTCCCTCAAAATAAATAGATGGATTTTCTTTGGCTATGGCCAATGGCTTAAAACTAGTAAGTTTTCCCTTAGTAATAATGTCATCAAACCCTCTTTTTGACATGGATTCAGTGACAGAGGTTTATCTAACCTCCCATAGCTTACCCCTATTGACATGTCTTTATTTTCCCAAATCCCCACCCATTTTCACTTTTCTCTCTATGAATATGCATTACTGCCATGGCCCAAAGTGCTCCTAGGAATCTATATCCATCCACATTCAAAACATAATGGGTTTATATTATCCTCTTATCTAACATATACCTATTAACCATTTCCTAATATATTTATACCCTTGATACCTTTAGGTTCATGTCTTCCTTTTTTGCATCCTAAATATTCACCACCACAGTCAAATCTTGTACCCTAGTCTCAGAAGGCTTAGGCATCATTGTTCCAACAATCCCCTGTTCACCCTTGTTTGAAACCCTAATGGAACTGATGTGAAAATAAAAATTAAAAATTGAAATATGAGCATGTTATAGTATATATTCATTATATGAAATATTAAATTGGAATAATTGAAATGCTTGAAAGTAAAAATAAAAAGGTTAGGAGTATACATGTGTGTCAATGCAACCATCTTTCATTTTGGAAATTTGATTTAAAAAGATACGTCATTATGAAACACTAAAGCTAATATTAGGATAAATGTGAACCTTAAAGTGCAAATATATAGATATAGATAGAAGGATAACATACCCCCAACCTTGGTAAAAATGTGAGCTGTAATAGGGCCATTGAGCTTATCTCAATTGTGCAACCTAAACATGTGCATAACCTAGTGAGTGTGAGTGACCTTATCAACTCACACTATATATCTAGTTACTGTGGATGATTTAATCACTCGGTTCTATAAATATGGTGAAGTTAGATGATTTAATCAAGTCTAGCTTATAAACTTGTTGAGATTGAGTTATTTAATCACCTCAAAATTCTAAAATGAACTAAATACTGTAGTAAATTGGATCAATAACAATCCATAAAAGTCCATCTTGAGTATGATAACAATCTATAATAGTATTTAAATTTTTGAAATGATTTGATTTTGAAAATTTAGGTGCCCTTTGCATGTCATATGCATCTCATATATGTCTCAAGTTGAAACCTGAGTATAATAATGGTACCAATTTATAGAATGCTACCACACATGTGTATTTGAATCATATAATTATGAAATTTGGCCAACTTCGAAATTATGCAAGTGTGAGGACATGTTTACATAACATGCCCCCACTGAATTTGAATAATATAATAACTAGTGTAAGTGTGGATAACATGCCTCTATGACATGAACCCACTGATATACCCCTTTTTTGAGTTTTGGGAAGTAAAAATTGGTAGTTACCTTACCTCAAAAGGATAAGATAACTGGATAAGTTGTGTAAGTATCATGTATCATATATATAAAATGTGTCTAGGTAGATACATCATTGAAATGTGTAGTATGTGATCACATCAAGTCCTAAGATGCATGATATGGATCGTAGTAATGTCTAGAGAGTAATAATACAAGCTCAACAAGAAATCAAGCACACACACAAGATTACCCAAATGAAAATCAAAATGCATGGTCCAAAGAGACCTCAAACAAGGAGCATGCTCAAATACTACACAATTGAAGGAGTATACAATGACATATTTAAATGTTCATACCAAAAAATGACATATTCAAATTTAAAAATAGGCAAACAAAAGCATGGGATCCATAATCAAAAGAGCATGTTCAAATTCTCAAAAAATAATACAATGAAATAAAATAGAAAGCAAGGAAAGACACTCGAGGAAGTGTAAAATGGAAATTAAGGAATAGAATAAACCAATATAAGAATATCACACTGGACCCTGGATATATATGTTAGCAAAAAATGTTAAGTACATAACATAACAAGTACACTATAAAATATATAAGCATGTATATAGGCATGTATAATTACATAAGCTCAAACATGATAATGGAAATTTATCATAGATTAATATACCATGGGTTCATTGTGAGCAAAGAAGTGAATGCCAACAACATACTTATGATGTGAGAAAAGAGAAGGCTCAATATATGTATCACATATATCATGTTTTTGGGTATGCATGTATCACACTCAAAATATGTGTGAACATATGTGTATATATAAATAAAACTATATTCTCTCTACCTACATGGAACAAACAACATATATTCCAAAGAGTTAACAAGATATGTAAATGCTATTTTTTTTGGATTTTTGGATTTTTTATTTTATCTTGAATATTTTTTTTTTTGGAATATTAAAAAATAAAATACTATATGATGATCTCATAAAAGGGATGGTCATAGGTATCTCCCCACTCATAACATGGTGCATCAAAGTAGTGGCATTTCCAAGGATCTTGTATAGGTGTAATAGTTGGCATTATAGGTTATGTGATGCTCTGCATATGTATAATAGGATTATATGGTTATGAAGAAACAATAGAAGGATTATGGGTTCATAGAACAAATAATTAAATGTTTTATGGTTTATTTAGAGTAGAATTAATTAGAACATGTTTAGATGCTCTATATAACTGAGTATGTTACATAGTAGTAGATGAGTGTTCCATGGAATCCAATGTATATCTTTGATGCAATGGTCTCTCACATACTAGATGTCTAGGAAAGGGGATTTCTTATTTATTACCCTTTTTCATAGGATTAACCTTAGTAGGTTTTATAATTAATTACATGGGTATAAACTTATCTTGTTAACGTTGATGTTCATAAAAAAATTTAGAGACTATGATTACCCTATTAGTATGAATGCATTTAACACACCCATGTATTGTGGAAGGTACTACACAAAGTTTTTGTATCTAAGGTTGTCCCAATATCATATCAGAGACTCCCATATATGGTATAGCTCAAAAGGTGGTAAACACATGTGTTGGACCCTCTTGTAAAGGTAAGTCAATCTCACCAAGAACATGTTGTGAGGTCCCTTCAAATGATCTAATCATTTTGGTTGAAACGTGTAAATAATCATGTCTATAACCCAAATGTGTAAGGAATATCATGGTGCAAACATTATTTCTAGCACCATTATCAATAATATCACTATGACTAGGTTGGTCATCAAGGTATGCTTGAATAAATAATGAATGAAGATATGATTCATCATCCCCAATATCACTATAATCAAAATTAATATAAGAGCTCTAAACCATAAGAGTCATATGTCATATATAAGTACCAATAATCCCATATAAATGGTGCCCATAATGTGATGGAGGATTATGTGCATTATATGCCATTTAAACATCTAGATCTTTCTCAGAATGGTCTTGCAAAGAATGGTTAAATATATTCTTCTTTTGGTGATCACTAGGTTGTAAACACAAATACTTTGGAGGATCATCAAATATAATATTTTGGTCATCAATAAAGTCTTGTATATTATGATTTAAGGTAAAACATTTGTTTGTATAATGTCTAGGGCCTTGGTGATAATCACAATAAGCATTTTCATCATATCCTTTGGGTAGAGGCCAACTCATATCAACCTCTATAGGAGGAGGGAGATATATGAGATGAAAATATACAATATCCATAAGTAACAAAGTTAGAGACATAGGTAAACATGTAAATTGCCTCTGAGGTACATTGGATAAGATGAGATGATTATATTATTGTGACACTACATTAACCATGGTGGTTTTTTTTTAATTTTTAGGTGCTATAGGTTTCACATTGTAGTTTAGTTTGATAGTAAACTCAGTATTGGATTTAGTGTATGTGTTTTATACATACGTAAACTTGTTCAATGAAATAAGTTTCATTTTATGATTGTCAACAATATGGGAGAAGTCATCAAAATATTTAAAATTTTTGAAAATAATGGACTCATGTAATGGTGTAAGTAAACTTTGGTTGAATATGCCTTGAATATCTTTATTTACCATTAGATTTTTTATTTTGGCAATCATTGTTTTGTACCTCAAGACATATTCATTGATAGGTTCATTATTTATTTATTTAATCTTTGCAACTTGGGAATATGATACATTTTTGGTAATGTTGATAGAGAAGTGTGCCAAAAATTAATCCACAAGAGGTTTGAATTCTTTTACTAATTGGATTGGTAAATCATAGAACCACCTTAGAGCATAGTCCTTGAGGCTCCTTGGAAATAATTTGGTCAAAATTTTATCATTAGAGGCATAATCAAGGCATTCCACATGGAAATATTGTATATGTTGTTACAGATCACCTGTGACATCATAAAATGTGAACTTAGTGTAATAAAACTATTTGGAAAAGGGTGAAAATATAGTTTAGGTGTAAGAGGATTATGTAACACATCTTGTGAATCAAAAACATATGAATACTTTAAAGCATTTTGTTTAATATTGGTAACCTTGTCCTCTAATTTATTTATAATTTAGAGAAGAGTTTGCACTATAAACCCATTAGGGTTTATGTTACCAAGTTGAGTAGTCACCAAAGGGGATGTAAACATGGTTTGAGTAGATATTTGAGTTCAAGGATTTGTAAGCCCCATGGTAAATATAGAAATAATATTTTGGTCCTTGGGGAATAATTGTTTGAAGACATAATCCATGCCCCTACTAGATGTAGGATTCATGAAGTGCTCAAGGGTAGGTTTATTGGTATGGAATAAATTGTAGTACCACCTAAGGATTCATTGTCACTAGGTGAGGATGCCTTAGCCTTAGTATGTTTACTTATTTCATCTCTTTTAACATATAAAAATGTATCCATTAAACCCTTTTTTGTTGAAATGAATGACTAATGCTTATTTATCTTCCATTTAAATATATAATTTTTTATTAACATTTTCATTGCTTATAAATGAAAAATTTAGAATTTGAAAAAAATTACAACAATAAAAAAATATGAATAAAACCCCTAAATAAAACTAGGGTTTATACGCAAAGACACAGAGGTCAATTTCACCAAATGTTTAACCCTAAATTGATTAATACAATGGGGGATAGGGTTAATTATATATACAATCTTAAGGACAAAGGTGATAAACTAATCTGTAGAAGGATAAATAATTTATAACCTTAGATAAACAATATTATGAATTTAAATACTAAGATATGATAAAAATAGTAAAGTACAACTATTGATTGATATTGAAATTATAATGAAAAAATATAGTTGGTTTACTATGTGTATTCAAATCTAGATAGGAAGAAGTTAGAACTGGATTGGATTAGTTCCCTAAATCAATCATCAAATTCTAGAACTTTTCACTTTGTGGCCTCAAATCTAGACTATTACATTGATGCAAATGTCTAACCTAGATGCAAGTGTCTAATACATAATATTAATTAGATCTATATGTGAATAACTATAGGTTTCTAGGATTTCTATTGCCTTCTTTTTAATGTCTTCAAATCTCATGCATAGGATGTTATTTTTGTCAAATGATCAAACCCTAGCTCTTCATCCTTGGAGTGATGATGGAAAAAATAAATTAGTGGGCTCATAGTGTCGATCTAACCCCATGGAACCCTATGACAAAGGGTACTACCTACATAGACACTAATAAAAAATGGGCCTTAGACTGATGTAATTTTCCCCTGATGTGTTGGATTGTGTGTGCACAAGGGTGCAATATGTGATAAACAAGTACATACAATGACTAGATTGTAAATTAGTAAATATGGCACATAGGTTGTTCTTTAAATACTTTAGACCTATAGATAGATTCCTCTTATGATATATATAGTAATAAGGATGAATAGGTCATAATTACTCACTTGAATTCTTAATTAAATGTTATTTTTGTAGTTTTTTATGTGAGTGGTGTGAAATTTCTAGGCAAGTTATGAATGAGGATTGATATTAGACACATACCAATCCTTTTATAAAATATATCACACTAAAGCACATAAGCTAACCATAAATACATGTTACATTTGAAAATTAGATACCTTTTGAGCACTGGACACTTAGCTGGAAAACATAACACCTACATTGATGTAGGAGTTTGGCTAGAACATAAACATCCAGGGAGATAAAAAAACATGTACAAGTCCAAAACTAGCATTGAAGGATAATAACTATGTTTATATATTTTTTACAACATAGAAGACCTAATCATCACAATAACACTATTTAGCCTAAGAGATAATCAATTGTGGTACAAAGAGATAGAAGACACAAGCCTCTCGATAGTAGGAAGGTATAAGAACTAAAGGTTAAAACCATGATATGTATTTTCCTAGTGTACAAGACTAAGGTACTATATAAATCAGATTTAGTATCTACATCCACCCTCATGTTCCCCTAATCTCCCACCCTCCTTTAATCTAGTAATGAAATTTCTATTTTAAAGGAGAAGAAATGCGTACCTAAGTGTGTATAACACACCTTGACTTTGTGTGAGCCCACATTAGGTGATTTTATGGTGATTGACATATAGCTAAAATCATGTTACAATATACAATTATTGTATGAAATTTGAAATTGAAGGAATTGAAATGTTTCAAAGTAAATAGAGCAAGGTTAGGAGTACACCTATATGTCAATGCAACTATCTTTCCTTTTGGTAATCTGATTTGAAAATAGGCTTCATTATGAAGCACTAAATATGAGATTAGAAAAAATGTGAACCTAAAAATGCATATATATAGGGAGAGATATTGAAGGACAACATGCCCCCAACCTTAGTGAAAAACTGAGTTATAACATGACTATTGAGCTTATCTCAATTGTGCAACCCAAGCATGTGAATAACCTAGTGAGTGTGAATGAAATTATCAAATAACCATGTTTTTGGTGAGGGTGGATGATTTAATCACTCCATTATGTAAATATGGTGAATTTAGAATGATTTAATCAAGTTTAACTTATAAACTTGGTGAGATTGAGTGATTTAATCACCTTAACTTCTTAAGATGAACCAAATACTATAGTATAATAGCTCAATAAAAGTCTATAACATTCCATTTTAGGTATGATAAAAATCCATAGTAGTATTTGAAATCTGTAAATGATTTTATTTTACAATTTTAGGTGCCCTTTATATGGCATATGGACCTCATATATGTCTCAATTTGAAATATGAGTATGATAATGGTACCAATGTATTAAGACTTCCAAAAATGTGTATATGAATCATATAAATATAAAATTTGGCCAATTTTAAATTTTTGCAAGTGTGGAGGACATGTTTCCATGACATGCCCCCACTAAATCTAAAAAATCTAAGAACTAGTGTAAGTGTGGAGAACATATTTTTGTAACATGCCCCCACTGTAATCTAAAGAATTTGATAAATGGTGAAAGGTGTGGATAACATGCATATATTGGTAGTTATCTTACCTTAAAATGATAAGATAATTATATACATTATGTATGAATCATGAACCATATAGAAAAAACATGTCTATGTAAATACATCATTGAATCAAACAATATGTGATAACAACAAGTCCTAAAATTCATGATATGAATCACAACAATGTCTAGATAAAAATAATACAATCTCAACAAGCAATAAAGCATACACATAAGAAAAATCAAAACCAGATCAAAATGCATGGTCCAAGGAGACCTCAAACAAGGGGCATGTTAAAATACTACATAATTGAAGGGATGGTCAAATGTCCATAAATCATATAATGACATATTTGAATGCCCATACAATAAACAATGACATATTCAAATTTCCAAATAGTCAAACAAAAGCATGGGGGCCACAATCAAAGGAGAATGTTAGAATTCTCAAACAAGCAAGACAATGCAATAGAATAACAAGTAAGTAAAAATACTCAAAGAAGTGCTAAATGGAAAGCATATAATATAAGCATCCAAGATAAACATATCATACTATTACATGGATATATGTGTTAGCAAAAAAAATTAAGTGCGTAACATATCAAGTACATTGTAAAATATATAAGCATGTATATAGGCATTTGTAAGTACATATGCTCAAACATTATAATGAAAAGTGATCATTTAATAATATAACATGGGTGTATCATGATCAAAGAAGTAAATGCCCCCAATGTATTTATGACATGAATAGAGGGAAGGTTTTACATCTATATGCACTATATCATGTGTTTGGGTATGCCTGTATCACAATCAAAATATATGTTAAACATATGCGTAAATATAAATAAATGATGTGCTATCTAAAAATATGAAATAGATAACATAGATGCCAAGGAGCTAACAAGATATCAAAATGCCAAATTTTTTTAGTTTTTGATTTTTTTTAATATTTTCAATTTTATTTTATTTTGTATTTTTAGAATATTTTAAGATAAAATACTATATTATGATCTCATCCAATGGATGGTCATAGGTATTTTTGATGTCTTAAAATGGCGCTAGATCTTAATCAACAACAATGGGAAGTTTCAAGCTGTGGGACAATGCGGCTTGAAAACAACCTCCAGATTTTAAAGAAGCTGGTCTCTTCTTTTGTATTGGGTGTTGGGGAAAAGGGATAGGAGACTAAATAAAAACGCAAAATGCAGGAATTGAAACCTAACTATGGCGATGCAACTAAGAGTAATCCTAATCCTAACTTGAGCACAATGAAACTATTATGTGATTCTATTACATTTAAGAGTAGGCAAGTGCATGATCAATGTAAAAGATTGGAATAATAGAAACAGAGGCTCACAACAGAGGAGTCTTTTGCTGAGATACAGGAATTGTCAACAAAGAAATAGTGTTCAATCTTCTTAATAGAATATTCTAATCACATTAGAGGCACAGAAGTCATGCACAGTTATGTAGAACTTCAGACTCCAAAAAATGGGACAGAAGTAAATAACATTTCCAATCACAATACTAGAAAATCTACAGCATAGACTACTTTGCAAATGACACAGATGACATCAACAAGGGCATAGTGTTCAATTTTCTTATTGAATATTCCAGTCATACAAAATATGCAGAAACACACAGTCATATAAACCTTTCAACTCAGGAAGATGTAACAAAAGCAAATGATATTATTGGTCAAAAACTTTGAAAGTCTAAAACTATGAGAATTCCCCCCTCCTTCCTTTTAGATTTTACAATTATTCTTCTTTTATATCCCCGGATGTCTCCCTATACTTTCTTTCCCACACAATATTCTCTGTCCTTTGCTCATAGGGGACAAACAAATGGCGCCTTTAATGCTGTGGGTGGCTCCAAAAATCTACCTGATGAATTGTTTCATCTACTCGAATTAACTCTAGCCAATTTTCCCTTCATTTCACTTTTGGCAACCGATACACGGAACACTTTGCTATGTTTGAAATAGAAGAGGACACTTAGTCAATTTTTTGAAAATCCCCTTGATCACCTAGAATACACCAAAAAATGACACTTGGCACCTTCTGCCTGATTCATTGAAGACACGCGGCTCTTTTTGCTCCCCTTTGGCTATGCCCTGGTATCATTAGGGGCATATATCAGACTCCTACAGATGGCGACATTTGGTAGCTTTTGTAGACTTTTAAATTAACACCTGAGACCCACCACCATTTCATATTTGTTAATAGAGCTTGGTGATGATTCTCTCGAGCATTGACATGTGGAGACTTTCGTGGCTTCGAGGAAGATAAGTGGCATCTTCCGCTTCTTCTATGGATGGAGTAGAGGGGGACCCAAAGAGTGACACTTGGCAACATCCGCTACTTTGTGGTGCTTGAGCAAAATAAAATGATGTCTTTGTGTATTGAATGGAAAGCATTGGACTCATGGCTTCTCGAATGCCGACACGTGGTGGCTTGCGATTTTTCTCCAAAAAGGTCTTTTAGGGTCTCCACAACTACCACTTGGCACTTTTCGTCTTCTCTACTGCCTTATGGTGAAAGTCTCTGAATGAAGTGCGGACACCGATATGAGACATGGATGCTGACACGTGGTGCATTCTGCTTAACTGCTATTGGGTATGTGGCACAATCTACGGTTCTCAAAGGTTACAAAAAGGTGACTCAGGGGATGCCAACTGTCGGCTTTGTCTCCCAAAAAGTGATGCTTGGTAGCATCCACTTGAACTAATACTCGGACAAAAATGAGATGAAGGAAACAAGAAGGGGAAAAAGACCTACTCAGAGGGTGACACTTGGAAGCTTCTGTTGCATCTCAACACTTGGGCAAAATGAACCGGCCCTCTGCTTTAAAATTCTATCGCTTCGCCTAAAGAACCAAAATTGCAGTGCTCAAATAAAAAATAATTAAATATGACGTAGAGTAGGAAATTACTCTATAGTTATTAGTGACCATTAGGCTTTTGAGCCTGCTTAAAAAGAATCCGACTCCTGTTTGATCAAAATTTATAGCTTCAAAAGAGCTGTCTGGAAGATAGACCACTCATGGTCAGATAATCCTTCCTTTCTCTGCAACTCGTCAAAAGCCAAATCCAAGCTAATGATATCCTTGTGCAAAAAGGTTTGTAGGATCTGGATAGTGGCTTTCAACTTGGATTCTAGCCAAAAAATAGGGATTAGAACATTTTCGACCTCAGAGGTTGGAAAATCATCCTGCAAGCTCTGAAAAACTATTTGATCCCTTTGCCTGGCCAGCATCAATGGTTGGATTTGATCCACCAGTAACACTGTCCTTGCATCCAAAAATGGGGAAGGAAGGCCTAGTTGCACCAGATCTTCAATGTGTTACCTCATTTCACTGATGCCTTCTTCGATGACATCGAGACAGCGTTTGCAGTTATTGGCTGTGGCATTATGACTGAGCTCCTCATTGACCCATTTTGTGGCAGCCATTCTGTTGAGAATCCCTATGGCTACCAATTTTGCATCTCTTGAGCTGTAGAGCTTCTCCAGCAAAGAATGAGAGTCTGTGACTCTCCAGGAGATCGTGGCCAAAGTGCTCTGTACCAAATTCTTGACCATCTTGCACAGCTACTACGCGTGGCATAGGAAGGTGAAAAGTGGCCTAAGCTAGAGAATCTCCAAAGAGATTCTCTACCATGCTAACTTGTAGAGTTCCTTCACCAGCTGTACCATTCTGATACCTCTTGGCCTATTGGATAGCTCAATTTCTAGTTACGCGGTCCACTGCTACTCTGCCTGGAGTTGGGCTTGAAAAGCTGCACCCTTGTTCTGTTCTTCCAGCAACCCTTGTTGTGATTGGGTAACATGTAGTTGGAGTCCTTTGATTCTTCCCTATAATGTTGCATTTTCCCATCTTAGAGCTGTTATTGCACCCTTGGCAAGTTCAAGCTCTACTTTTAGAGAATCATTTTGGCCCTGAATTGCCTGTTGAGTCTGGAGGGAAATAATATCTTGCAACTATTTCTACAGACTAGCTATCTCATTGTCCTTCTAGTTTATTTGTTCAGCCAAACTATTATAGTTTGCCTTTTCCATGGCCAGGTCAGCCTCCGTCTTCTGTAGTCTCCTCAATATCCTCAAATAATCTTTTATGACTGCAAAAGTGGATTCAATCATGAGCTTGACTCTGTCTTGAGGCCTGAACAGGGACATGTCGATGGCCACTGCATTCATGTTGTAGTCTTCCAGTCACATTTGTTCACTCGGCTTGGCAATGTTGGGCGACAAATGGGTCACCATCAGGTGTTGTTGAATGGGGTCAAATTGTGACCTCAAATGTGGCACTGCCAGTGCTTTATTCACTTTACTCCTCTTCTTCTCTAATCGAGCTTCTCTTGCCTTCCTTGTAGCATCAACCTACATTTGGAAAGTGGAAGGGGACGCAATATATCCCCCTATGAAGGGAAATCCTTGCAGCAGGCTATATTGGAGAACCATTGGCTAGCTGGGGGTGAGTTGAAGGGGCATTTTTTTGGGAACAGAGGGGGAGAAATAGGGTAATGTTAAGGCTTGAGGCATGGATTGAGAGGGAGGAGGGGGAGTAATTCCTACCTGAGGAGAAGTTACAGTGCTCTGCACTGGGCGTTGTGAAGGTTGTTCTTCCTCTTCTGGGTCCATTTGGGACTGCACCCTTCCTCTCTTCTTGGGTGTTTTTGATGTTCCCACCATCTCTAAATATCTTGTATAATAACTTGGTATGAACCTTTTGCAAGATAAAAACATGCTTGCTACAACAAATTTCACTAGGTGCCACAATCACAATGAGCAAGATATTTTCACAGGAATGCTTGAGAGTTTGTACACTTTAAAATTTGGTAAGGGATTTTTATGGGCCTATCAAGTCCCAAATAACATTAAATTAAGGCGATCGTTAGCAAATCCTACTCAATCTTTGGGAAATAGCGAGGTGGACACATTTTGCAGCGTAAGGTACCTTGGAGATTTTGAAAGATTTGGGGAAGCATTTATTGCGGCAAAAAATAAAGAATTAAAGAATTTCTAAGACGCCGACTCTACATTTAAAATGCTTATTTTAAAGGAAAAGTGGGAAAACAAAAACAAAACAAAGTAATGCGGGAATGGAAACTACCTAACTACATTGATTTAAAATCCTTATTTTCCTCTGGGATCGAAAACAAACTTTTCCATGTCCTCTTTATGACAAACCAGCTTGTGTTGCCATACCAGTGATTGCAACAGATATGTCGTTGATGGAATGTTCTCTACACCAACCACATAGATCTGCCTGCACTTGAACAAGTCTGAGTAAAACGTGTATTCGACACCTATGAACTCTTCTTGTCCATGAATTCCCATCGAATACTGGTTCTTCATGTTGTTGGGTGTCATCAAGAAATCATGGGCTATTGGTTCTTCATGTTGTGCCTTTTGATATCCATTATCTTTTGGCACATATTCTTCATATTCTAGCTTTGTTTCATCATCATGCTCTTTGATGACTTCATCCTCTTGCAAGGATGAATTAAAAGGCTGGCATCTCTTCTGCATACTCATTTGAATCTCAAGGCTTTCTTCTTCATATGAAATCAGCTCAGCGCCTCCTATCTCAATGAATTGGTCGAGGGAGTGTCCATGTTCCTCCATATCCTCTTGCAGAGTGAGGAAAAAATTAGAAATGATCTCCTCCTCATCAAAAGTTAAAGAAAAATCTTGCGGCTTATCATCTTGCTCATCAAAAGGAGAGTCTATGGTGATCTCCTCCTCCTCTGTACTAATGAAATCCTCTTGACTAGCCATGAACTGAACACACTCCTCTACAAAGTTTTTAGCTGCTTCATCATCCTCTTCGGTCCAACTTAGAGACTCGTCATCATGCTGAAAGATCTGGGGAGTGGTATAAGAAGTTTCTTCTGAAGCAGGCTCATAGGAATTTTCATGGAAGTGAGGATCCTTTTGAGGAATGGTGGGGGAGATTTGAGGAAGAAGTGAGGGTCTGGGGTCATCCTGACTTGCTGCTGACATGGGCTCTGCATTATTGGGGAATTGACCTTGACAATTTTGACCTTGCCCATGAATAGGGGTGGCATATGCCTGATCTAGAATTTGTGGTGGTGGATATGAAGTTTGGTAGATTTGATAAGGCTGGTTCTCATGAATGCCTAGCCTCTCTTCTATAAATGCAATCAATCCACACACATCTAACATTTTGTATGTAAGCTCTTGCCAATATGCCCTTTCAATGGGATCCCACTCACTTTTGATCAGGTCTATTGCCTCCCTCACTTGATAGATGACCTGACAAGGAATTTCTTGACCACATCCCCTTCTATTATCAAGCTCTAACACATATTTTTTAAATCCCAGCAATGCTTTTTTGAAAGTGAAAATAAGGTTAGGTTCAACATGGGATGAGACATATTGGGGGGACTGGGCATAAGACTGATGTGGCTCATAACAATATTCATCCTCATTACTCAACATGATTCTAGGAGATGCTTGTTATCGATAAAACATATTTGAAGGAGAATAAGACTCATAGCCATGAGTTACAGATTTATACATACCAAAGGGATTTCTTGATGATACTGCTTGATTCGCTGGTGACGTAGAGTCGTTGTTGGTGTCGATAAAAACCTCCAAAGGCAGATTGGCTAAAGAATGCAACAAAATTCTTCAACTCCTTGAAAGATTGGTCCCATTGGGCATGCCAAAAACTATTGATGTCTTAAAATGGTGCTAGATCTTAATCAACAACAATGGGAAGTTTCAAGCTGTGGGACAATGCGGCTTGAAAACAACCTCCAAATTTTAAAGAAGCTGGTCTCTTCTTTTGTATTGGGTGTTGGGGAAAAGAGATAGGAGACTAAACAAAAATGCAAAATGCAGGAATTGAAACCTAACTATGGTGATGCGCCTGAGATTAATCCTAATCCTAACCTGAGCACAGTGAAACTATTATGTGATTTTATTACATTTAAGAGTAGACAAGTGCATGATCAATGTAAAAGATTGAAATAACAGAAACAGAGGCTCACAATAGGGGAGTCTTTTGCTGAGATACAGGAATTGTCAACAAAGGCATAGTGTTCAATCTTCTTAATAGAATCTTCCAATCACATTAGAGGCACAAAAGTCACACACATTTATGTAGAACTTCAGACTCCAAAAAATGGGACAGAAGCAAATAACATTTCCAATCACAACACTAGAAAATCTACAGCATAGACTACTTTGCAAATGACACAAATGACATCAACAAGGGCGTAGTGTTCAATTTTCTTATTGAATCTTCCAGTCATATAAAAGATGCAAAAACACACACAGTCATATAAACCTTTCAACTCAGGAAAATGTAACAAAAGCAAATGATATTATTGGTCAAAAACTCTGAAAGTCTAAAACTATGAGAATTCCCCCTCCTTCCTTTTAGATTTTACAATTCTTCTTCTTTTATATCCCCAGATGTCTCCCTATACTTTCTTTCCTGCACAATCTTTTCCATCCTTCGCTCATAGGGGACAAACAGACGGCACCTTCAATGATGTGGGTGGCTCCAAAAATCTACCCAATGAACTATTTCATCTACTCGAATTAACTCCAGCTGATTTTCCCTCCATTTCACTTTTGGCAATCGATACACGAAACACTCTGCTATGTTTGAAATAGGAGAGGACACTTGGTCAATTTTTTGAAAATCCCCTTGATCACCTAGAATACACCAAAAAATGACACTTGGTGCCTTCCACCTGATTCATCAAAGACACGCGGCTCTTTCCGCTCCGCTTTGGCTGTGTCGTGGTATCATTAGGGGCATATATCAGACTCCTATGGATGGCAACATTTGGCAGCTTTCGTAGACTTTTGAAGTAACACCCAAGACCCACCACCATTTCATATTTGTTAATAGAGCTTGGCGATGATTCTCTCAGGCATTGACATGTGGAGACTTCCGTGGCTTCGAGGAAGATAAGTGGCATCTTCTGCTTCTTCTATGGATGGAGTAGAGGGGGGCTCAGAGAGTGACACTTGGTAGCATCCACTGATTTGTGGCTCTTGAGCAAAATAAAATGACGCCTTTGTGTGTTGAATGGAAAGCATTGGACTCATGGTTTCCTGAATGCCGACACGTGGTGGCTTGAAATTTTTCTCCAAAAAGGTCTTTCAAGGCCTCCACAACTACCACTTGGCACTTTTCATCTTCTCTTTTGCCTTATGGTGAAAGTCTCTAAATGAAGTGCGGACACCGATATGAGACGCGAATGCTGACATGTGGTGCGTTTCACTTAACTGCTACTGGGTATGTGGCACGATCCATGGTTCTCAAAGGTTACAAAAAGGTGACTCGAGGGATGAAAACTGTCGGCTTTGTCTCTCGAAAAGTGACGCTTGGCAGCATCTGCTTGAACTAATACTCAGGCAAAAATGAGACAAAGGAAATAAGAAGGGGAAAAAGACCTGCTCGAAGGGCGACACTTGGCAGCTTCTGCTGTATCTCAACACTTGGGAAAAATGAACCAACCCTCTACTTCAAAATTCTACCACTTCACTCAAAGAACCAAAATTGCAGTGCTCAAATCAAAAATAATTAAATACGACGTAGAGTAGAAAATTACTCTACAGGTATCTCTCCACTCATAACATGGTGCATCAAACTAGTGGTACTATAAAGGAGCATGTATAGGTGTAATATATAGCAATGTAGGTTCTATGATGCTCTAAATCTATATAATATGACTCTATTCTCATGAATAAATAATAGAAGGATTAGGGGTTTTTATAACCCAATGTTGAATGATCTATGGTTTCTTTGGAGGATTAGTAATTGGAACATGTTTAGATGCTCTAGATAACTAATTGTATTACATAATATTAGATGAATATTTCATGGAATCCATTGTATATTTATGATGAAATTTTATATCAAGTACTAACCACCTAATAAAATGGATTACTTGTTGCTTACCCTTTCATGCAATATTAACCTTAGTAGGTTTTATAATTAACTGCATGGGTATAAGCTTCTCTTTTTTAATTATTTGTTCATATGGAATTTTAGAGACTATGTTTACCCTATTAGTATGAATGTATTTAAAATACCCATGCATTATAGAAGTTATTTCATGGAGTTTGTGTTTCTAAGTCCATCCCAATAACATATCAAGGAATCCCATGTATGATATAACTGAAAATGTGGTAACCACACGTGTTGGACCCACCTGTAAAGGTAGGTCAATCTCACCAAGAACATGTTGTAAGGTCCCATCAAATGCTTTGACCATGTTGCAAAAAATGTGTAAATCATCACATGTATAACCCAAATTTCCAAGTAATATCATAATTCAAACATTATTGTTAACACCATTATCAATCATAACACTGTGAATAGGCTAGTGATCAAGGTAGACTTGAATACACTAGGAATGAAAATTTGAGGCATCATCTAAAAACTCATTTTCATCAAAATTAATATAAGGAATTTAAACCATAGGAGGTATATGTCATGTTAGGTACCAATAATCCCATTTGATGGGTGCCCATAATTTGGTGGAGGAGGATGTGCATTATATGCCATTTACACTTCTATATTTTTCTCAGAATGGTCTTACAAAGGAATTTAAATATCTTCTACTTTTGGTGATCACCAAGTTGTGAACCTAAATATTTTGGAGGATCATCAAATTTAATATTTTGATCATCAATAAGGGCTTTCATATTAGAGGATCATAAAATTTAATCTTTTGGTTATCGATAAGGGCTTGTATCTTATGCTTCAAGGTAAAACATTTATTCATAGAATGCACATGGCCTTAGTGATAGTCACAATAAATATTTGCATCATATCATTTAGGTATAGTTTGACTCATATCAGCCTCTATAAGAGGAATGAGAGATATGAGATGATAATCTAAAAGCTTCATAAGTAATGAAGATGGAGACTCAAGTAAGCATGTAAATTGTCTTTGATGTGCATTAGATAAGATGAGCCGATTCAGTTGTTGTGACACTAGGTTAACCATGGTGATTGTTTCCTTTTTAGGTTTTATATGTGTCATCTTGTAACTTTGTTTGATATTAAACATGATATTATATGTAGTCTGTGTGTTTGATACATATTTAAGCTTGTTCAGTGAAATAAGTTTCATTTCAAAATCACACAAACTATGGCATAAGTCATGAAAATATATGAACTTTTTGAAAATAATGGAATCAAGTAATGGTGGAAGTGAACTTTGGTTTAATATGTCTTGAATATACTTATATTTAATTGCATTTTTTAATTTTAGCTAACATTGTCATGTACCTCAAGACATATTCATTTATAGGTTCATTGGTTATTTGTTTGATCTTTGTAATTTGGGCATAGGATACCTTTTCAATAATTTTGGTAAAGAAATGTGCCAAAAAATTATCTAAAATAGGTTTGAATGATTTTATTAATTATATTAGTAAATCATAGAACCACCTTAGATCATATTTATTAAGTCTCCTTATAAATAGTTTGGTCAAAAGTTTCTGATTGGAGGCATAATCAAGACATGTTGCACACAGAGATTAGAGATGTTATTCAGGATCACCCTTGTTGTCATAAAATATGAACTTAGGTTCAAAAAACTAGTTGAAAAATGGTTCAAAGATATTTATAGTGCAAGAGGTTTTTTTAAAACATTTTGTGAATCAATATCATGTGGACACTTTAAATCATTATGTTCAACATTGGTAACCTTATCCTAAAAAATATTTATAACTCAGAGAAGATTTTGGACTATAGACCCATTGGGATTTATATTACCAAGTTGAGTAATCACCAAAGGGGATGTAAACATGTTTTGAATAGATATAGGCATTAAAATTGATATTTAAGTTGAAGAATTTGTTATCCCCATAGTATATGTAGCAATAGTATTTGGTCCTTAGAGAACAATGGTTTAAAGACATAATCCATTCCCCCACTAAATGTAGGACTCAATGAAGTTATAAATGGGAGGTTGCTTGGTATAGAATCATTTATAGTAGCACCTAAGGATCCACTGTCACTAGGTGAGGATGCCTTAGACTTAACATGTTTACTAATTTCATCTCTTGTAAGATATAAAAATACATCCATTAAAACTTGTTGTTGTTGAGATGAGTGACTAATGATTCTTTATCTTCCATTTGAAAAAGGCTTTTTCTATTAATGTTTTCCATTAATTATAAATGAAATATTTATAATTTGAAACTTTAATCACCTAAAAGTGGTATTTGGATGCTAAGAGTGTTGCTTGAGACAACCTATTCCTAGATTAGCCCTAGACCTATCTTAGAGCCTTTATCACACTTTTTAAGCCATTGTGTAGACCAAAAACATCTCTAGTTAGCTCAAACATAGTCCCAAAACTTCATTCTAAGATCCTAACCCTTTATGCCCAATAGCCTACTAGCTGGATAATAACACCACATTAAGGACACTAGAGCCACATGGTGTTAGTGTCCCCAACATTTCACTAGTGTCCCTTTCCCTATCTTTCCTAAACAGATATATTTTAAAATGTATACCCATCCTAAGGTTAGCCTAAACACATTTTATTATTAGCATAAGATATAAAACACAATAAATATAAGATTATTAGACCTATATCCATTAAATGAAAGATAAATGCAAAAAGACTATTCAAACAAGAAAAAAGTTGAGAAAAATCAAGGTTAATAATCTCTATTCTACCCTACTTTTACATACTACCATCTACATTTACCCTAAGCCCATATTTCAAATATTTACAATTTCAAGCACAATCAAGGCATTCAAGACCACTACATTCTATCATTAACATGCACTTGCACTAAGCACTAAATAGGAGAAATACATTATGCTTGATCCCTCCTCTAAGTATTGGTATGTAGGCAACTCTCTTCACAGTGGGGTGTTGAGGATGTCCAACCTATCTTACTAATGAACACATATTTTTATTTCACACCATACCTATAAGGAGGATTAAGATTTACATGCTAAATTAGCTATTCCATGCACAATATAGAGTTTTAGATTTCATGCATGTATAAATAGAACCCAAAAACATTGGTGTAGGTACACCTATAAAATAAGAATAGTCCTACAAATAGAACACTAGTACCATTTTCAAGACACTAAAGCCATATGACACTACTATCTAGGTGGGGCATTACTATCCAGGGGAGAACCTAATATAGGGACCCTATTGATGACACTCAAACTTGTCTATAACCCAATTTTTAGTACCAATGTCTTCCACGATAGTTGTTTTCTAGATAAGTCTCTATTTGCACATATTTATGACTATTTTTAGAAAGTCAAAACAAGTTGAATTTTGTAAAAAATTAGTGGTTATTTATTGCATATTATTTAACTACTTTAGACAACTCAGTCCTTTAATTTAACTTAGTATTTACACTAGTAAAACCCTAAAAGGTTAAAATAGAAACAACAAATTATAGAAATTAGAAAAACATAATAAAATATAAAACCTTAAACCAAACTAGAGTTTCCACACAAAGACATAGAGGTTAGGTTCACCAAAATTTTGACCCTAAATCAATAAATACAATGGAGGATAGGGTTAAAAACATAAACAAGGTTAAGTACAATGGTGATAAATTGATCTATAACATGCCAATTAATTTTCAAACTCAGATAAACAATATTCTCAATTTAAATACTAGGATATGTTAAAAATAGTGTTGTCACTTAGATTATGCACCCTTTGAGGATATTCAAATATCTCCTCATCCAAGTGGCACAATGTAATCACCTTTAGGCTTATGGGTAGCCTAAAGAATGAGGTGAGTCTCTATATAGGGCTAGCTCCCTTGATGTACCACTTAGGATTGCAACTAAGACTAAATTTTGGGGGTGAAAAGGGAAAGAGATAACTAAAAGAAAATTTAAACTATGGAGGTGATACACCAAATCAATTTTATACTTCCAACCAATTGCATTCTACAATTGAGACCAAGAAGCTAACCAAGACATACACATTTCTAATCCAAGTCTTCTAATATTATATTATGAGGTTATGGTAGGATGTCTTATGCTAGGAGGAATAGATAAGAGGCCTTAAATATAACTAATGAAAATAAAAACTCACTTAGACATGGACATCTCCTGGACCACTTCATATGCCCTACAAGAAGAGGCTACAAATAGGTACAAAAATGTGACAACTTGCTAAGGAATCCATAGTCTTCACTGAGATAACCCAACATTCAATTAAAACACACTAAGTACAGTCATGGAAGAGGTAATACTTATTAATTTTATTCATCAAAAGGTATACAAATGATCAGGTATTTTCCATACTCAGGTGGAGCCTCCAATATAATGCCAAAATGGCCAACTCTTATAGAGAGAGAGAGAGAGAGAGAGAGAGAGAGAGAGAGAGAGAGAGAGAGAGAGAGAGAGAGAGAGAGAGAGAGAGAGAGAGAGAGAGAGAGAGAGAGAATTCCAAGGGTCACAATAACACTTGTCAAGCTAAGAGTAATAGTTATCCATGCATTGGAAAAGGATATGGGTCAAACCATATAATTTTAGGAGCAGCAAGTGTCAATTCAAGTCATCAACATTATGTAAAGTGGCATAAAACTCCTTTTCTTGCACAAAAAACTACCTTCATGATTAGGCATATTTGAGTGATTTGTAACTGATCAAGCATAGGTCCAATGATTTTAATTTAAGGGGAGGATATTATACATGACATCTTCTAGAATCACCTAGAAGAGAGCCATCATCACCTACACTCTAGGAAACCTCCTTCTCATGCATCTAGCATACTTGTCCTCAAATTTGGCATCAGTTACCCATGTAAATCCATGGGAGAGGTTGAATGAAAATTTAAAGACCATCAATTTCCTTATAATCATTAGGTAAGCTTTAAAAACATTCCAATTGAAGCTTTTAATCTCTCTCACTAGCTTGTGCAATATGCCAGATTTGACTACCTAAGTTAAAACACTTAGTTAGGACACTTATAAGATGTTTCATGGTATAAATAAATATTAGGAGTTATTATAAGTGTAAATATTTATCCTAAGATTTATTTCATCTCATAAATCTTCTTGTAGCCTACACAACACACAAAATAATGATAAAAACCATGTTTCTTTCCCCATCCATACAATTTTGTACAACTCATCATGGTTTTAAGTATCCTAGGGGAGTCTTGTCCAAATTACAATAACTATTCTATTCAAATTATGTCCTTATATGGCATCTCTAAATCCTCTTTCACAAATTGATCCTTAGCAAGGGTTTAGTAGGGTTTTAGGGTAGTTTTATCTCTTAACAATTGTTCATAAAATTGGGACATCCAACTTGAGAAAAAATTCCATAAATATGGCCTATAAGACCCTTGATAACACCCCCTAATTCCTTTGTCTCCCATGAATAGCTTCATGAAAGATATGAGCAATCAAATTTGCCTATTCAAGCTTGTTTTCCTGCATCTCTACATGATGAGCTAGATTTGAGATCAAAAAGGGGATCTCCAAAGTTTTATTTTTCTCTCAAAAATATTGGACACCTCTGTCATGGTTTCCTAAACATTTTTTCACTCATGGGAATTTTATTCTCAAGCTATAAGTGAGAGTGACCTCCCATTTAGGCTCTAGATTTTATAATGCTTAGTAGGCCTATTCTACCTATGGAGCTCCAAAATGGTTTCTTGAGGGTTATCTCTAATTCCAAAATCTCAAAAAAATCTAACCAAATCTCAAAAACATGATACAATAGTTTGGAAACTTGCCCTTTGCTAACAATGGTTTTGACTCCTCATTTGGTCTTTAGGCCTCAATCTTGCTTGGTGTGTCATGATATCAACCCTTGGTGTCCAAACCACCTTGTTTGGTTTCACCTCCTCATTCTTGGTTTCCCATGTTTTTCTATGTGTATTTCAACTTCCCAAACCTTCCTACATAGTTCAAACAACCTCTGGCTCATCCTTCTATGCATTTTCTTTCAAATTTTCTAGTTTTGCATGATGAGAAGTACCCCCTATCTGAGAAAAAATAGGGGGTACTTCACTACCTTATTAAAAAATTATGAATGTTTGAATTAGTTTCCCAAGTCCTAGTATTTTTTTGCATAATATTTCAACTCTTAACTTGGTCATTTGACCTTCCAAATGCTTACTTCCTAAAACTATTATCTGTGCACTAGGACTGTGTGTGAGAAGCTCCAATAGTGGACTACATTTTTCATGATTGAAGTCTCTTTACTTGATATATTCTCTATTATATATCTATGGGACATGATTACCTGACTTGGGATCACTTTCCTTACTCATTAGCCTCCTTGAGTGACTTTAAATTATCACCTAGGTCCTCATTTTCAACTCACTACCTAACTATGCTTTGCCTTATAGGGTGATGCTTGTAGGTGGTTTCCTAGATGAGGCTTGAAAAATAGTGTATATAACCTATTTATCTCTTCCAAGGTCATTTTACTAATTTTTGAGTATACTTGGTCACTTTTCAACCTTTCACTATATTGAACTTCTCAAAACTAAGTTTAAACATGACTATGATTGTGTTTTGCAAAATAGGGAAACCTATAGGTTGTATTTGTGTGTTTTAACTTGAGCACATATTTTAACAACCTCCCTTGGGTCTCATTGTACAATTTAAAACTTATTACATTCATTTTCATGCCATGAAAGCATCAAAATATCACTCTCTAGTCCATCATTTGCCTGAGTCAATTCATTCTACTATAGGTCAAAACTCTTATAGGTGAAGGTCACCATTTAGGGTTATGTTCATTGATATAAGGTTATAAATAAAACCATTAATGTTTTCCCAATCCCTTGATTTACTCAATCCATGTATCGTTAGGCCAAACTTATAAAAATTGTTAACTAAGGCACTATCTACTTATTATTTATCTCATGCAACTGTGTTTAGACCAAAAAGATCCTATAGGTATGCATGAAACCTACCATCCTATTATTCAAGATCTTTTTTCATCTTCTTAAGGAAATAAAGGGTCATCTTCAACTTGGTTTGATCATCCATTATGAAGCTATGTCCTAACTTGATAGTCTTAGACACAAGGATCTCCTTTATAGTTCAAAACTTGTAGGTGCATATGTGCTTAGTTGGACCTTAGTTGTGAGGGGAAAGATTAAATGTATTAATTTTGAAGTCATAAACCATGTTCTTGAACCAAAAATCTTCTTTGTAAACCTTCAAAACCATTTGACCTTAAAAACAAAGGTCATTTCCCAATACTGAGATGCTTCTCCTCAAAACCCTGCCTGTAGGTTGATCCTTTGTCCTTTGCCTATATGTCATTACTGACTTTAAATAAGCTTAGTATTGATGTTTTTTAAAGGGCTCTTTAAATTTATTAAATTCACAAATTGTACATCTATACTTACACTCACATTGAATTCTCCTCAAGCATCATCAAATACATGTTCACAATCTACTTCCATTTATCCTGATGTAGGTACACCTTTATGATTTATGTACAAACTTGCAAAATGTATGAGAGATAAACAATATTATATTCCTTTCTATAGTGATCCTTAGTCTTACATAAGCTTTTTTAACCATTAGGAATCATTAAATATGAAAACAAGGTCTACATTATAACCTTTGGAACTAAAAGACAAATTGAGCTCTTTTCTGTAGACACTTTACATGCTCTCAGTGGTTTCAGAAGCAACTTGAGACCTTCCAATAATCATCTTGTCTTCATCATTTTATCTTCATCTTTGGCATGGACCTAGTCCATACTAGGGATTACCAAACCTATAAATCTATATGTTTGAAACACCTTTTGAGCATGGTGTAAGAGGTCTATAAAATCCTTATGGGTCTCTATTTTTTACTTTTAGGGATTAGATCCTTGAGAACATAGTCACTTCTTTGAAAGAAATCCTTATCTCATTCACCATTATAATGTTTCTAAAATGTATACCAATACATCCTTAAACATATTAGGACTCCAAATGGGTTCCATAACTTGTTTAAAGCCTCTAAAGAAGTATTTATAGGTCTATGGAAATACCACCTGTAGATGGTTGTTGACTACACACATAGGCACTGAGTATGACATCAAGAATAAATGTAGATAAAAGGATCTTAAGGAAACTAAAACTCAAGGTTAAATTTTCAAATGCACAATATCCACCAAGGTAAACTTGAAACAAGTTCCAAAACCTTTACTTCAATGTGTTAAATCTCCATGAAAACATCTAATGGTGTCTATTAATGGTAGAATTGTGTGCAAGTATATTTTATAGTGAAAAGGAGGTTAACATAACTTTTAAAACAATATAATGAACCTATAATAACCATATGAAATCATGAAAAAGCATGGAATCCTTGAAAAAGGAGGAAAACTACCAATCAACCTAGAATGGACCAATTTACAAACTTGAGGGTATTAGCTTGTCAAAACAACTTAAAACTTGGAACCAATCATTAAAAGTTTAAGGATACATATCCAACATCTTCTGTATCAAATATTAGCAATTGGTTTGTATGAAATCACTCAAACCAAAGCAAAACCTAAAGGGTGCACAGAATGACAAGCAGATTTGCTTAGTCCACTTCAAATGGATGGTTCATGAAGCAAATTTGAAAATTTCTCAAAATTATTATATTTATTTTAAGGTATCTTAGTTTAAAACAACATCCCAATATAATTCTACCTGAAACCATTTCTGTTGGCCGTACCAACTTGAAACCTACAAGTCAATTTTTTATGCCAAGAAAGATGAAAAAGAAATAGAACTTTTTTGAGTAAAAAATGCATTTTATAGATCAAAAAATATATATATATGAGATTTATGAATATTTATAGATGTTTACTAGCCTCCTCACATGTGGCATGCTTCCCAAGGAGCCATACATGTGTCATTTTCTTCCTTTTCTTTATAAAAAATGAATTTTTTTAATTAACCTAAAACTTTTTAGTTTTTTTAGTTAATTAAGACCTTTTTGGACACATTGAGCATGAAATCACCCATTTACACTTTACCATTTCCAAAAAAACTCGTACAAAGCATTAAATACACCTATTTGACCCCTTAAAATGACTCAAAATGATAAATGGACCTAGAGAACTAATGACCAAAGTTATTATAACATAAATTTACATTAATTGACCTATGAAACACCTTATAACAAGATATTAGACCTGCTATAGACCTATAAAACTAAGTTTTTGTCTACAAGTGCCCTAATTTGACTAAAAAGTCAAATTTAGTCAACAAGTTTGTGACTTATAGGGGTAGTATACCTGCTATACTAACTAGTATAGTAGACTTATTAGTCTATTGGGATTATGGAGTCATCTAAGGACTAATACAAACAATAGAATTTGACCATTTACTACCAATTTGATCAAAACAAGACAACTAAGACTACCTCAACCATACAAAGGAAAATGACACACACAATGAAGAAAGCAAACACACAAGACACCCACATGTGCATAAAAACTTAGGGGAATTAGGAAATAAACTATTATGCACAAATATAAACTAAACATACCTCCTTTTATGGATCAAAACTAAAACTTTTTGAATCATTTTCATGGTGAGATGAAACAAAGTGCCAAGCATGATTCTCTTTGGATTGAGTGCTTTATGGACCAGATCTCTTTCTTGGCACTTCACTTGATCTGATCTCCAATACATCATCCTAAAATATGTCTCCAATTAATACATATTCCTCTTGAACATATTCACACACTTCATACTTCTACCCACTCTTCATCTCATGCTCAACTTGCATCTCTTTAGTAGGAATGTCTCTAAGAGGATAGGTTTCATGTTCTTTAGAAGATTGAGGCCAATAAGAGCTTGTTCCATCTCTCAATATCTGATGTGTTTCTCCTAACTGATTGAGAGGATGACACCCCATAATTATGACTTCAAACATGTCATCATCAAATGCATATGCCTCTTGAAAATATAAATTTGAAAGGATGCTTTTTCTTTGCATACTTACTTGTGTACCAATGCTACCTTCTCCATCTTTGAGCAGCTCATAGCCTCCTTGAATATGGATGTAACCTTTTCTCATGACTTGAAACAAATCATTCAAATGTTTATTAAGAACCTCTTTTAGTCCATCTATGGTATCTTGCAAAGTGAGAAAAGAATCAATGATCATTTCTTCCTCATTAAATATGGATGCAAAAGGTTGTGAATTATCCTTTTTTTCACCAAAGGGAGTCCCTATGGTGATTTCTTCCTCATAAACACTCATGAGGTCTTCTTTATCAGCCATTAATTGAGCATGTTCCTCTTCATTTTCCTTTCTTAAGATAGGTTCAACACAAATAAAACATTCTTCATCATCAACCAAGCAAAGAGATTGAACAAAAGGACTTACCTTCTCTTCATCAATTAAGACCTCTTGAGGGATATCAAAATTAACTTCAATTGACATAATCTGATATCTTGGATCAAGGGCTGCAATATCTTCAACCTCCTTCATGGTGATGCCAAGACTAGGCATCTTGAAATCATGTGATCTAGCCCAATGAGGCTGCCAAGGAGGTAGGTTTTCTTCAAGTAAGAGTTATCTTTCCTTATCAATCAACTGATCCTCCTTTGGTTCCCACACCACAGGTCCATCAAGGCAAAGGGTAATAGGATGAGGGCAAGAGGAAGTAGTTGGTGGAGGTGGCACATAGAATTCAAAATCAGATTGGGAATGTAATGTAAGAGACTCTTTGGGAAGCTCTTGAAGGAGGGGAGATGGGGTATGTTTAGGCATAGGATCTTCTCTTGGTTCTAAACCTTCCATCTCAACTTGACTTAGCACTCTCATCTTTTCTTCTAATTCTTCTATTTTTTTGGCTAAGTTCTCTTAAAAAAGCTTCTCTTGAATTTTATAGGAATCATCATGGGAATAAAAATTGCATGAAGGCTACCATGGAATAGAAGAGGATTCTTGAGGAAGGGTAGGGGGACTTGCAAAGGATCAACTATATTCTCCACTTCACACTCTTGGACAATGCTTCCATCTTCTTTCTTACCCCATGACTTTACTATCTTGCTCCAACTTAGGATGTTAGGATTAGATGTCTTCTCAATTTCACACTCTTGGTCAAGACTTTTCTCCTCCTTCTTTTCACATGATTCCACTATTTTGTTCCAACTTAGGACATTGGGATTATGAGTCTCTTTTTTAGCTGGTAGGGATGGTATGTGAGAGGACAAATTAGTCTTTAACTCCACTTCCTTTTTTGCCAACATAGACTATTGCATATGCATGTTAGCTAACTCAATCTGCCTATCAATATCTGCCTTAAACACAAGACTTTTTGTTTCAATACTCTCCTCCAATTGACTAGGAAGAAGATGACCTTGATAGGCTTGGTTTAACTCATGAGGAGGGGTCATATATGGCTTATATGGAACTTGGGGAAGTAGGTACAAAGGCTGATTGGTTTGGTGAGGCTGACTTTCATGAAATTATGTCTTATCCTCTAAGTAAGAGACTAAACCACTCACATCAAGCATCTCACTTGTGAGCCTTTGCCAATTGGCTCTCTTAATAGGTGCCCAATCCTTCTTTACTAACTCTAATGTATTTCTCACTTGATGGATAGAATGATTAGGAATCCTTTGACTAGATCCCCGTCGAGTATCAAGCTCCAACATATACCTTTCATAGCCCAAAATTGCTTATTTCAAGGTGGAAATGGGTTGATTGGAGAATGGATTAGGTTGAATAAGAACTAGACATTGAGAAGGCTAGTTATAGGACTGATACAACTCATGACAGGGCTGAATATGATCATATTAATACTAATAATTATCATAACAAGCTTGACCAAGGACTTATTCATATTGATAAGGAATGGGACAAGATGGATATGTTCCACCAACTTGTAGAGGATAAAACTGAAATCCAAGGTCAACCATGAATCTTCATTGAAAGCAAGAACATAAATAAATATGTTACCATTAGTATTTAAAGGATAACTTGGGCTGATTGACTAGCTGATATGCCTTCTAAGTCACCATTGATGCTTTAAAATATATCTCCAAAGGTTGATGTATTGAAAGACAACACAAAAAATCCTCCAACTCTTGGAACAAGAGTCCCACCGGCCATGCAAAAAATTGTTGTCACTTGGATTATGCACCCTTTGAGGAGATGTAAAGCTCTCCTCATCCAAGTGGCACAATGGAATCACTTCTAGGCTTGTGGGAAACCTAAGGAATGAGGTGAATCTCTAAATAGGGATAGCTCTGTAGACACTAAAAAACTGCACACTTACATTTTTTGATGACTAAATGCCTTGGGATCCCCTAAAAATTATTAAACCTTCCTAAAACCCCCCTTAATCCAATCAAATCACTATTTTTTAGTCACAAATATCATTCAAAATCACTATTTGAAAGTATTATTCAAAAGTAGTATTCACCATCACTATTCACTATGGGACCCACTTTCACTATTCAAGATGACATGGCAAGTGACATGGATAGTGACATGGCATGTGACATGTCAAGTAGCATGGGAGGTTATTTTGGAGGTGATATGGCAAGTGACATGGCTCAAAATTGATGTGGCTTGATGTGGGACATCATACCCCATTTGGGACCTTCCCAAAGTGCTTGATGACCTCATTCAAGCATCACAAGGGCCCCCCCTTGAAATGGGGTGAATTTCCCAATAAGGGGTCATTATTAAACATGTATTTTTGTCTTCCCACATGAAATTAGACTTTAAAAGAGATACCTACCTCTTTAAGACTTTGGGAAAGACAAAGGGCACCCATTCTTGACTTTTTAACCCAGATGGAGGCTCACCAACCCAAATGGGAGATTTTCCAGTCCACATGGGAATATTTCACAACCTCACCTTGTCATTTTCATCCCCCACATGGAAAATGGTGCCACATTTGGTGTGACACATCTTTAAGTGCTTAAATGAAGACAAATAAGGGTGGTAAAAAGTCTTCGGTCTCATTCAAACCCATGTGCATGATTTCCATTCAAAATTGGATTCATGTGAAAAGAGGGATATTTTACAACCCACATGGGAATCCCCACCAACCTCACCTTGACTAAATCATGCACCACTTGGATAAATTTGAATTGCTCCACTATTCCTCTATTTTGGCATGCTTCCCAACATCAAATGCTATAAATACCCCCCTGTCCTTCACCCAAGGTTAAGTGGGAAGTTAGCCTTTTATTGTTAACATTATTATTGTAAGTTTTTTAAGGACATAATCATTTTATAGTTCATCATCATCTTAGAGGATAAATTATCAAAGCAACAAAGCTATGCTAAAATTGCCTCACGCTACATCAACCATCTTCATCAAGCATCAAGGTAACATTTGTTTACTTTCTTGTATTCCATTTCTTTAATTTATTGCCCATTTTCCTCTCCTATTTTAATCCCATTTAACTCCCCACCCTCTTTTCCATTTAATTATTTTTCCATTCACCCTTTACCTCCTTCTTACCACCTTGACCATTTACCCTTTTGCCTCTTTACCATCTTGACTACTTGACCTCATAATCCCTTTTACCATTTATCTTCCCTTTATTGACCATCATTTACCCATTGAAACATTTACAAAATCAATAAAAACCTTATCTCTTCCTTTTGACTCTTGTCATGAACCAACCCAAAACCACAACCTTGCCTTAACCAATTTTAAGCATTAGTACAATCAAACTAGTTGCTTCATTTTGGTTAATTTAGCAAAGAATTTAACTTAATTATCTCAAATTTATTTACTTGCTATTTTTATATCATTAATTTTATATTTTTATTTAGAATCCTTTTATTTCATCATTTCAACTTAAATTCTTAAAACAGGTGGATTGACAGCCTCATAGAAAGCTTTCGCTTCTAGGATCTAGCTTATGCTAGACAATCCACGTATCTCCTTGTCTAACAGAAAAAACTTTGTGGTAGTGTTCTATTATTTTTAGGTATTCTTTCCTATCCAAATAAGAGTTATAAATAATAGTTTGGATTCAACGCATATACATTCAACAGGTTTTTCTACACACCCTTCATAACTAGTTTCTACTTTTCACACTTAGAAAAAAACAAAAATTAGATAGAAACATTTTGGCACACCCAGTGGGACCCTTGAGTTTTCTTGGGTTCATATATGTTTTAGGACATTTATAATTTCATTAGTGAAAGTCATTTAGTTGCATTCTAGGAAAATTTGGCTTTCCTCCTCACTTAATTTTTAAAAAAACACTAGTTTTAGTTGCATTTTTAGAAAAGTTAAAGTTTATTTTCCTTGCATCTTTAAAATAAATAAAAAGAAAAATCATCCTAGGATTAGGACTTGCATTTTCATATTTAATTTAGATTGCATTTATAGATTTCGTATGCATTTAAATAAATCTAAAATTTTATTTTGGGTTTAAAATAAACGCCATACATCCATTGAATTGCTTGATGATCTTAGTTCATCTAGTAACTAGGAGGAATATTAATTTTATTGTAGATTTCACTTGTCTTCACACACTAAGCCAAACCACTGAATAATCAGCACATCAAAACAATACTTGAGACAGGGACTGACTAGGATTTTATCACCTGGCAGCAACTTTACCCCCTCCCAGCTATCCCACTTAGATTTCACCACCAAGGGGAGAACCAACTTAGCTCTCTAGTTGAGTATAAACTCTGGACTTGGTATATCTTGGCTAAGTACCCATCACCCTTATGATTGTAGGGTTGTGAAGTGAGGGGGTAGGCCCTAATACTAATCCATATACTGAAGTTCAACATAGATCTTTCTTTTGAGTGCCTAAACAACCTGAAACCAACCATAGCTTGCATTTTTAGTACCTATATCAAACCAACTTCCCCTTCACAGTCTTTAAGGCATAAGCCGAAAGTGATTTAAATGTAACTCTAAGCTAAACACATTTATAGTGTTTGTGTTGATTGATTTTAAATATTTTTGGTTGCTTCTTATTTGAGTTGTTAGCTTTGCCTTTTCATTCCTTGTTTTCTCATCTGGTCACTACCAAATAACTCAAAAATCAAGTTAACAAGCCCTCATCTTCTTTTGCACCTATGGAATATACCTCAGATGTTGAGAGTTCCTCTCACATTGAGATTTACCCTCCTCCCTCTCGTTCTAGGGTCATAATCATATCTAAAATAGATCCTAACTTTACTACCTTCCTTGATAATAATTAGGTGGATTTACAACACTACCTCACTACCATGCCACATCGCACCCCTTTTGCTTTAGTTTCCTCTACCAAACCCCCTCTTGGCATGATACCCACCTTATGGTGGGTACCACTTCAACCCAACCATTGTTGACCCACACCACTTATAGCATCCCATCCACCCAAACCCAAACCAACCTTCCACCCCCCAACCAAACACCTCCTATCACACCCCAAGTGGGTTCAACCTTACCCTTAGTCACCTAAACCCCACCTACTATGACATTATCCTCCACTCCTGCTTCCATCCTCCCTTTGGTATAAACCAATACCTTAACCACAACTCAATCTCAAAATTTAGATTTCTCCATACCACAAACACTTCCCCTTATAAGCACTTTGGTCACTACCCACCTTCAACCAACTAACCCACTAATCACTTCGATGCCACACATAAACCCCCCAACCTCAACCTTCCAACACATACCCATGACATCTTATCAATATATTCCTAACACATAATTATACATACTTTCACCTTCCACCTAACCTTACCTGACCTCACACACATACATAACATCATCCCAACCATCCACTAGTTATTCCCATGTCACCTAGCCCCAACAAAACATGTCATATACCTATCCAACCCAACAACCCCAAATAGACTTGGTCAAGATGCTAATGGAGAAGATGACTACCCTTGATTCATTCATCTCGAGATCATAACCTTATCTCTTATGACCAAATTTGTAATGAACCCATCCATCCATCTGTCCCTCTCTGACCATATCCTCTACAATGGGAATTGCCAAAATTATCTAAATTTCAAATCAAGGAGGACCCCCAACAACATTTAAGAGCATTTAGGCATGCATGTTACTTTATTGCCAATGATGACACTCTTCTCCTCCGTACCTTTCCTATGTCATTATCTTGACTAGCATTAGATTGGTATAGTGCTATCCCAAAACACTCCATCTTCTCCTTTTCCCAACTAGCCCAAATTTTTTTGGATCACTTTTTGATCAATATATCCAAGAAAGTTTTTATTACCGGCCTCTACTCTATTTGGCAATTAGAAGATGAATCTATTGCTGATTTTATGGCTCATTAGAGGAGCTTAATTAACCAACTTTATTTTTCATTACCTCAACCTGAGATTATAGAGCTCTTTGCCCAGGCATGTGTAAAACACATCTCATCCATGTTGCGTGTCCAAAGATTCCAGACATTCAATGAAGCTTTTACCATGGCTCACAAACTAGAGAACAAAGTCATTGATGAGGGAAGATTAAATTTGAAGAAAAAAAACCAACTTACAAAACCAATGAGCCCTCTTCTTCTAAACTAAACAACCCAACCAATACCAATTCGAGCAAATCCACTACCAAGACTATTTTCCTCAAAGCCACACCTTCGTCATCTACCAACCAACAAAACCCAAGGAACCAAACCTCTGACCTCTTCAACTATCCAAACCAGAACCAAAGGAACCAAACTTGAAATAAACATAAGCCATTAACTCCACTTGAGGAGCCTTATCCTTTTATTTTGGAAAATTTACTAAAATCCAACATCATCCAACTTCTAGTAATTAAACCACCCCAATAGTTTGATGCTTCTCACCCCATGCCTGATTGGTATAGTGAGAATGACCATTAAGCTTTTCACCGAGTCATAGGATATGATATCAATAGGTGCAATACCTTTAAATACCTTGTCCAATCCCTCATTGATAAGGGGGAGCTCACATTAGACAATCCTAATGCACCACCAAACCAAGACCTCGACATATTTCATAAAACTTTCCCTAATCATGATCATTTTACCCCTCATCATGAAAATAAACCTGAATCATCTCATAAGGCACATACTATTAATGTGGTTACTAGTGAACCCATTAATGAAGAAAATGTTACATCAACTGCTTCTTCCTCCATTCCCTTCATGGAAGAAAAAATTCTACCTTCTGTTCTTTTTGACACCCAAACAAAGGAAGCAACCATATCCAAACCTCCATTGTAGGATACCACACCTACCTCCCCTATCACATAACCATCTACCCCCTCTTTGGAAGCTATCTCACAAGAGAAGATGACTCCATCTACCCAACCTCTAATTATAAAACCTTCTATCAAAGGTCAAGATAAAGGTAAGGGAACCAAACTAGAACTTGTAACCTCTTCTTTGACAGACCAACCTAGCCCTTCTAAATCAACTAAAACCTCCTCCAAATTGATTAACCCTCAAACACCTAGACCCACCAAGACAACTAAAGTGACCAAATCCCCTCCAAAACCAACAATAAAACAAACAAAGAGGTAAAATCACCAAAGGGCCCAAAAACACAAATTTTACCTCCCTCAACCTTGCCCTCTATTCTAGGTCCCATCCCTCTACATTAAACACAAATTCCATCATTTTTACTAAAACCCCACCACCTTTATTGGTCACACCTTCATACTTGCTTTCTAAAGCACCTTTCCCCACTACACCAACAATTCCTAAGTTACCTACCTTTCCCTCCTCTACCACTAGCCCATCAACCATCGTGACTAAACCAAAACCATAAACCAAGCATACCACTTTATCCAAGACACCTACCACCAAACCTACATCCACACAACCTCCCACTTCAACACCCAAAACAAAAACCACTAAACATCTACCACCTTTAGCTGAATCTTACTTAATAATTCTCTAGTAGTTATTACAAACTTTTTCCTTGAGCTTACAACCCATCAAACCCTTTGAATCTTCATGTACCAAACCCTCTTGGTTTAATGATAACTTGATATGTGCATATCATAGGGCACCAGGACATGACACTAAGAACTACAAATCTCTCTAGTGCTTGTTCATAACTTGTATGAAGATGATGATATGCTATCAAACAAACCTCCTTCATCCCCATTGCCAATCCAATCACTGACTCAACCCATCTAGTTTTTGATCTCACCTAAAATTGAAGAGGAGGAACCAAAGCAACTATCCAATCCAAAGAACCCCCTTATCCACACTATTCACATGATTACCCAGTCTCGAGCCCAATAGAAGGATAAATAGAAGACTAAGGCATCCATTCCTTGGACTTACCCCTCTATGAACACTCAAAAAAATAATACCCAGCCTTCTCCATCTTTAGACAAACCCAAGGTGTCTATCTTAGGTGCCTCCCCATCTAACCCTCCATACCCTAACCCATATGTGATATCCATCTGAAAAGATATCCTCAAGAAACTTCACCAAACTCCAATAAAGATGAGCTTGTATGAGTTAATCTCTACCTCTCCCCATCACCATCAAGGTCCAACCCAATGATTCTCAACCTCTAGCTACTTTTGTTGGTGCCCTTCAGACTTCCAACCTTATCACCTTCAAGAATTCAGAAATACCTTCTATTCATTTAGAGGATCTTAATCCTCCCCTCTTCATTACATCATACATCAATCAAACTTGCATCAAAATGGTGATGATCGATGGGGGATCTAACATCAATATTATCTCCTGCCATGCTTATGACCAACTTTAGTTACCTAAAAACACCATGTCTAAAATCTTATCAGTCCTTCATTCTTCCAATGATACTATGGCTACCACCTTGGGCATAGTTTTCCTCTACATCTATGTGGGGCCTTGTAATATTCTTGAACTATTCTATGTTGTAGAAGGAGAGTTTCAATACAACATTTTAATTAGATGCCCTTGTATTCATACCATGAGTTGTGTCCCTTCCACCTTGCATCGATGTGTCAATTTTGAATATGAAGGGCAAGTTGTGACTATCCAAGTTGACCCTAGTCCTTTTACATCTTGTAATATGACATATCAGCCCAATGGCATCCTTCTTCCTCCTTTATCCACTGCATAACCATATACCAAAAATATAACCTCACCAGCTAAAACCCATAACATTTCCACACCTAATTTTGATGAAGCTTCCACTAGCTCATCTATCCCCTCTTCCCAGATTCCTATAGAAGACCTTGTGATAACCACATTCCAACATCTTTCTTTTGGGGAATATAGACTCTTATCCTTAGATGCCCTCCTTACCCCCCAAGAATATGGGAATCTTAGATATGACCCTAACATTGGAACCATTATCCCCATTGGTCTCCCTAACCATCAAATAAATTTCATTTATGGGGGACTTGATTGACCACTTCCAACCCCTTCCACTACATCATCCATCCAACCATTTACCTCTAACTTTTCCTATCTTAGAAAACTAGAGTTTGCTAGACTATATCTCCATAAGTGTGCTTGGAAAAGGATTTGGCCTCGATCACTATGAACAAGGGCCTCATGAGTTGCCCCATCTCAAAACTTTTCAACCTCATGAGTCATTTGGCCTTGGGTATGAACCACCTCAAGAATCCACCAATTCACCCAAACCCATTTCCAATATAGAGGAAGATATCCCATCCTTACCAACCCAACCACTTTTTCCACCTGAAAACCCCAATATTATCCCTCCTAATGTTTTTTATAAATACTATAATTTTGGGCCCTCTTATCTACCAAGAGAGTGGCTAAACCAAAATCCTTCCACTCATACACCCTAAAATGGTATAGACTAGTTCTCCCACCATCTAACATCAATATGGTGATTCCATTCTTACCTACCTTAGTGCAAGAGATTTTTCTATTCACAAATCCCATTTTCTTGAGGCCCTAACTATGTTGAATGAATATACCATCAATATCAACTTGGGCACTCTAGATAACCCTCACATTGTCAAATTGGGCCAATCATTGAATACTAAGAAACTTCAAGATTTCTCCTCTTTCCTCCAAGACCGTAGCATAGCCTTCACTTAGTCTTATGATGATATGTCTAGGATTGATCCCACCATTGCTACTCATAATGTAATCACTCACTATGATGCTAAGCCTATTAAACAAAAGCTTTGACACATGCATCCTCACATATCCCTTCTCATCAAAGAAGAGCTTCAACATCTCCTATCTGTAAACTTCATTCAACCCATTGACTTCCCCCAATGGGTCTTAAACATTATACCTATCACCAAAGTCATTGGGGGTCTATGCATTTATGTGGACTTTTATGACCTTAACCTCACCTTCCCCAAGGATGACTTCCCTCTACCTAGCATTAACCAGCTTATTGATCTTACAGTTGACCATGAGATGTTATCTCTCATGGATGGATTTCTGGGTTATAATTAGATCTTTATTGCTCCTGAAGATCAACATAAAACTACCTTTACAACCCCTTATAGAACTTTATACTATAGAGTCATGCCTTTCAGGTTAAAAAACACTGGTGTAACCTACCAATGTGCCATGACTTATATTTTCCATGATATCTTCCATAAGATTATTGAGACTATGTGGATGGCCTTATTGGGAAATCCAAACTCTGAATAGATCACTTGATTGTTCTTAAAATCATATTTGAACACCTCATTCATTTTCATGTTCACCTAAATCCCAAACAATGTATTTTTGAAGTCTTTTTAGGAAAGCTTCTTGGCTTTATCATCTTTCTTCATGGAATCAAAGTAGACTCTGCTAAAGTTAGAGAAATTTTGGACATGCCTCCTCTAACCAGCCTTAAGTAGCTCCATAGAATTTAGGGAAAACCTCAATCCATTCACCATTTCATTTCCCAACTTTCAGATCGATGCTAACCTTTCCATCACCTTTTGAAGAAGGATGTCTCTTTCAAATGGAATAGTGATTGTCAAAAGGCCTTTGATTCACTCAAATAGTACATTTTTTCACCACCTATCCTCACCCCTCCTAAGGATGACCACCCCTTTTTCCTATATATCTCTACCACTAACCATTCCCTAAGGGAAATGTTGGCTCACTGAGATAAACAACACAAAGAGTAAGATGTATACTATATTAGTCATATACTTGTAGAATATGAAACTTGATATACACATATCGAGAAACTCTTCTTAGAATTGACCTTCAATGCCACCAAACTCTGCCACTAACTTCTTAACCATAAAACCTATGTCATCACTAATACTGAATTACTCAAATACATACACTCTAAACCATACCAAAATTAGTGTATGGCTAAGTGGCTCATGTTCTTAGATAAATTTGACCTTGAATTCCTCCAACAAAAATTAATTAAAGGTCAGGTCATTATCGATAAATTGGTTGAATCTCCTTTAGCAAATAACCAACCACCCCCTCTTGCCTTTCTAGATGAGTCTATTATGTCTCTTTTTCAAGAAGATGACATAACCTACCAAATGACGATGTTCTTTGATGGCTCAAAATGCTAACAAGGAGGGGGTGTCAAAGGTATTCTCATTCCTCCTAATGGTGAACCCCTTCCTCTCTTCTTCAAACTTGACTTTGAATGTACCAATAATATGGTCAAGTATGAAGCCCTAGTGATAGGTCTCCGAACTACTCAAAGCTTGGGAATTAAGACAATCCATGTCTTTGGTGATTCCTAGCTTGTGATCAACCAAGTCAATGGATATTATCAATGTAAGAATGATTTCTTGCTAAAATATAAGCTTTTAGTTGACAAACTCTTAAAATAATTTGAATATTACTTAGTCTAATCTGTTCCTCAATCTACCAATAAATTTGTAGATACAATGGCCTACCTTACTTCTCAAATCCCTTCTTAGCCTTCCAATTCCAAAATATTTGTCGCCGTTCATCATTTTACCACACCCTCTTATGGCCAATCTAACCTCCCTACTATTTTTAATGTAGAGAAATCCCCATTTGACATTTGGTATGACCAAAATTCCAATTACCTCAACCTAGGCATTGTTCCTCCCAGCCTCTCTAGGAATGCCTAAAGAGATTTTATTTAGGGTACCTCTCGTTACACCATACTAAGGGGAATCCTTTACAAATGTGGTTTTGATGGTCTCCTTCTTCATTGCCTACATAGCCATGAAGATTCCCATGCCATCAAAGAAACACATGATGGGATCTATAGGGGACACTTTAGTGGCCTAGTGATCACTGAACATATCCTTCACCTTGGTTACTATTGGCCCACCCTCAACCAAGACCGTTATGATTATGTAAAAAAGTGTGTTAAATGTAAATAACATGATAATTTACATCATACGCTAGTCAATAACCTCTAAGTATCTAAGGACTTTTGGCCTTTCTCTCAATGGGGGCTCTATCTCATTGGGTAAATTAACCCCCATTCTTTGTAGCAACATAACTCCATCATCATAGCCACTGAATAATTTACCAAGTGGGTGGAATCTATTCTTCTAATATTTACTAAAGTAGAAAATATTGTCAACTTTATCAACCACCATATCATCTGTCACTTTGTTTTTCCTCATAAGATCATCACCAATAATGGAAAATCATTAAAGAATAGACAAGTCCAAGGTTTATGTGATGCATTTGGCATTGATTTAAGCTTTTACTTGCCTTATCAACAAAAAATAAATGGACAAGTGAAAGCCTCTAATAAAACCCTCACTAAAATATTAACCAAATTTATCAATGCTTTAGGTTAGGATTGGCACTTACACATCCCATTCGCCTTATGGGCCTATCACACTAGAATTCAAACCTCTACGGGTGTTACCCCTTTCTCTCTAGTCTTTAGAACATAGGCGGTCTTGCCTCTTGAAGTCCAAATACCTTCTCTTCACATATATTTGAAGGAACTCATTTCTTAGGAAGATTTTCATCAACATCATTTAGATCAACTTAAGCTACTTGATGATCGTCATTCAGCAACTCTCACCCACCTCTGTATCTATCAAGATTGTTCATGCGTGTTTATAACAAGACCCTCAAACAATTAGAATTCGATATTAGAGATCTCATCCTAAAAGAAAACCAACATGTGACCAACATGGAGAAGAGTAAATGAGGCAAGTTTGCTTTTAATTGGCTTAGACCCTACATCATCACCCATAAGTATAGATCAAGAGCTTATCATGTGTCCTCTCTTGAAGGAAAACTAGAACCATTAGCCTCTCAATAATTCATACCTATGTTAATTTTTATGTTAAATAAGGATCAAGGTCACCTTTTTGTCTAACTTAAGCTCATCCCTTGATCATGAGATTTTAACCTTCACCTGCCTTCCTCCTCCCCTTTTGAGGACAATTGATTACAACATAGAGCTATGTGATTAACTATCACAATCATGGCCTAATCCTAAATATGGGTACCACATCTCTACCCATAGCATGGTTCTCATGGATACTTTTCATCTCTAATAAGATGGAATCCCATGGCCATTATCTCCTAAAACCATACCCTTTCACATATCATTGACATTTTTTGTGTAAATTTTTTCCCTTATAAAGGTAAACCTTTGAACCTAATTAGACTGGTCCATGTCTAAACACATTTCATATTGCAACAATTAATTGGTTCATTATCTTAAGCATTACAGACTGCTCCCTCAAAGGACAACTAAACAGAAAAAAAAAAAAAAAAAACCCACATGTAAGGTATACTTCTCCCTTGAAGGATAGTTATCAAGAACATTAAAATAAAGATAATAAGCTTAGACTAATCCCTTGAAGGATGGTTGAGTTAACTTTGTCAAAATTAGATAAATTTCATGAAAGCTTCCTACATCGATCAACTTCTCATATACAACAATAAAACAAAAGACCCATTATCATAACAAATTCTAAAGCCGCATTTGGCTCTCAAGAAACATAATAAATTGGAAGTCACAATTAGCTTTCACATGTAGACTTCTCGCATTGATTAGTCTACATATATCATATGACATGGACTCGTCTATTACTATTCTTAGGCTACCTATAGAAGGGTAAAAATAATTCACATGAGGTTATCATATATATTACCTATTACCCTTCACACCACCTATCACCCATCTTCCCTTTAGACTATATGTACATCAAGGGATTTAGAGCTTACTTGACACCCTATGATCAAGAAACCTTCTTTATCAACTAACGACTGCTCTTGCATAGAATTTGAAGCACTTATATTCATTAAGTTGATCTCACTTTGGGTCTATTTTTAGTCTTTGTCAAAAACAAATAATCAGGACCTATTCTTATCTTATTGTGTCTAATTGATGTTTTCACTATGACTTGTACCATCCAACATTATAATAAGAATAGTCATTCCTTTTACATTAAGCAATATTACAACAACCATAACCACATCAATCATAACCATAAACCATAACATTTATAATTATCCACACAACCTCAAGCATAATAACATTTGACGAATATTATCCAACACATTACCCTCCTATTCCTACCAGCCCATTGCCACAAGCTCTAAACATCAGACCCCAACCATTGGTAGTGTCTGCTTGAACATGGCAGTCTTTTCTTTTATACCAACTGAGATTTCATCCATAGTAGGGGAATGATCATTTGATCCAATTATATAACCAATATCCTAGACTATGTATCTCCCTGATACTAGGGCCTCTTCTAAATGGGACCCCACATCTATAGTTCCAAGCACATGGGGCACATGATGTAGATATGGCCACCATTTGTCTAGCCTACCCATCTAGTTCTTAGGTCAAGCAAGTTCCATCCTTTATTTCTCATCACACTGATAACTTCCTTACTTGTAGAATCTCCTTGACCTTCAAAGAAATTCTTTACAGGTTGTCACTTCACTACTACCCTTAAAACTTAGCTCGTAGTGTTGGTGAACCTTGGCCACAACAACTCTATAGATCTAGATAGACCCCTACCTCCTAAAAATCAACTTGTTGTGGTAGACACTATCTTAAAACTCTTACCCTCACACAATTTTAGAAGGTGAAACCTCCTCAAAAAAACACCTCTTCTTTGGGTTAGCTCTATTAAAGATTTTTTTTGGTACTTAGCATTGTGTTCCCTTCTTATTTACCCTACCTTGCTCATCCGTATCTCTCATCCTACTAAATGTGGGATCATTATGATAACTATTCACCAACCTACCCCATTCACTTTCACTGACGCCTTCACCAAAACCCAAAACCTTTGTTTTAAAAAGCCTTCTCTATTAGCCCAAACCAACTAATGTGGTACATCAAATTGGGGCAGCCAATTTGAACACCACTCAACCAAACCTTGTAGAACTATATATGGCCTAATTTTTTTGTCAGATATCATATCCACATAACTATGTAGGTAGCATCCTCTTGCCTAGTGCATTAGGATTTAGCTTGACCACTCCCTACCCAACCAACCACCCAACCCATTCGCCCATGTCCACCTTGATGTTGAGCTACTTTTTTAAACCAACCTATTCACATAATTTACGATGACTTTGCCTTTATCCTTTTGACCATAGTGACCATTTTTCCATGTTGAACATTCAAATTTGACCCACCCCTTTTTTATGACCAAACCATTTGTGTTTTCAAGGGAGAACTTTTGAATTCAAATACCCATCAAACCACTATACTTGTATAAGAGGAATACAAGTGTACCCAATAATAATTATATTTATGTGGTACATTGGTCACTTGTCTCTTAAAATTTTAACCACCCCTTTTTATGACTAGAATATTTGTGTTTTTCTTGAGAGCACTTCCTACCCTAGATACCTGAGTAAACACTGACCCTGTCTAGGTGATTTGATAAGGCTAACTTGATCAACTAAGACCAATGTTGGGGATCAATTACCTTATCATTTATCTTAGAACCCAAACTTTTTGTTATCAACATTGGCACCTTTAGTCTCTATTAAATCTTTACTATTATGCTTAGTCACATTTTGTATACCCATTGGCATTTCACATGCCCAACTACCTTATGGCACCACCTAGTGCCTCCCCATCAACTACTTATCAAACATACACCCGATTCAACCTTTACTCATTGACTCTTATTTTGAGTTGGAACACCTCATCCCATACTTGGGGCACCTTGGCCTTCGACCAAGTGATTCATTTTTTTTACAGCTTGTTAATTCAAGGTTGCATAATAAAAAGGGGCAAAATCTAGACACTAAAAAAATACACACTTACATTTTTTATGACTAAATGCCTTGATATCCCCTAAAAATTATTAAACCTTCAAAAAAAACCCTTTAATCCAACCAAATCACTATTTTCCTAGTCACAAATATCATTCAAAATCATTATTTGAAAGTACTATTCACCATCACTATTCACTATGGGACCCACTTTCATTATTGATGATGACATGGCAAGTGACATGTAAATTGAAATGGGAGGTGATTTGGGAGGTGATATGACAAGTCACATAACTTATAAGTGATGTGGCTTGATTTGGGACATCATACCCCACCTAGGAACCTTCCCAAAGTGATTGATGACCTCATTCAATCATCACAAGGCCCACCCCTTGAAATGTGATGAATTTACCCTTAAGGAATTATTATTCAACATGTATTTTTGTCTTCCCACATGAAATTAAATTTAAAAGAGATACCTACCTCTTTAATACTTTGGAAAAGACAAAGGGCACCCATTTTGACTTTGTAACCTAGATGGAGGCTCACCAACCCAAATGGGAGACTCTCCAACCCACATGGGAATATTTCACAACCTCACCCTATAATTTTTATCCCTCACATGTAAAATGGTGCCAAATTTGGTGTGACACATCTTTAAGTTCTTAAATGAACACAAATAAGGCTGGTAAAAAGTCTTCGGTCTCATTCAGACCCATGTGCATAATTTCCATTCAAACTTGGATTCAGGTGTAAAGAGGGAGATTTTCCAACCCACATGGGAATCCCCACCAACCTCACCTTAACTAAATCATGCAACACTTATAGAAATTATAATTGATCCACTATTCCTCTATTTTGGCATGTTTCCCAACATCAAATGCTATAAATACCCCCCTCTCCTTCACCTAAGGTTAAGTGGGAAGTTATCCTTTTGTTTTTAACATTATTATTTCAAGTTTTTTAAAGAGGTCATCATTTTTGAGGTCATCATCATCTTGGAGGATAGATTATCAAAGCAATGAAGCTCTGCCAAAATTTCCTCATGCTACATCAACAATATTTTCATCAACCATCTTCATCAAGTGTAACATTTGTTTGATTTCTTGTATTCCATTTATTTCATTTCTTGGCCTTCTTATTTCCTTGAAATCATACCTTTATCCCAATTTTCTCTCCTCTTTTAATCCCATTTAACTCCCCACCCTCTTTTCCACTTACTTATTTTTCCATTCACCCTTTACCTCCTTTTTACCACCTTGACCATTTACCCTTTTGCCTCTTTACCATCTTGACCACTTGACCTCATAATCACTTTGACCATTTATCTTCCCTTTATTGACTATAATTTACCCATTGAAACATTTAAAAAATCAATCAAAACCTTATCACTTCCTTTTGACTCTTGTCATGAACCAACCCAAAACCATAACCTTGCCTTAACCAATTTTCAGCATTAGTACAATCAAACTAGTTGCTTCATTTTCTTTAATTTAGCAAATAATTTGACTTAATTATCTCAAATTTAGTTACTTTATATTTTTAATATCAGTGATTTTATTTTTGTATTCAAAATCCTTTTATTTCATCATTTCAACTTAAATGCTTAAAACAGGTGGATTGACAGCCTCCTAAAAAGCTTTCGCTTCTAGGATCTAGCTTACACTAGGCAATCCACCCATCTCCTTGTCTAACAAACAAGTTTTTGTGGTAGTGTTTTCTTATTTTTATATATTATTCCCTAGACAAAGAATATTTATCTACAATTGTTTGGATTCAATGGGTGGACAATCAACAAGTTTTTCTACACACCCTTCATAACTAGTTTCTACTTTTCACACTTAGAAAAAAACAAAAATTAGATAGAAACAATATCCCTTGATATACCACTTGGGATTGAAAATAAGACTAAATTTTGGAGGTGAAAAGGGAGAGAGATAATTGAAAACAAATATAAACTAGGGATTTGATACACCAATTCAATTTTATGACTTCCAACCAATTGCATTCTACACTTGAGACCAAGAAGCTAACCAAGACATACACATTTCCAATCTAAATCTTCTTGCATCAATATTACATTATGAGTTTATGGTAGGATGTATTATGCTAGGAGCACTAGAAAAGAGGCCTTAAATATAACTAATGAAAATACAAACTCACTTAGACATTTATATCACTTGGAACAATTCATATGCCCTATAAGAAGATGCTATAAATAGGTGAAAAAATGTGGCAACTTGCTAATGAATCCATAGTATTCACTAAGCAAACCCAAAATTCAAGTAAAACCCACTAATTACAGTCATGAAAGAGGTAAAACTTAGTAATTTTATTGATAAAAAGGTATAAAAATGATTAGGGCTTTGCCATACTCAGGTGGAGCCTCCAATACAATGCCAAAATGGCCGAGAGAGAGAGAGAGAGAGAGAGAGAGAGAGAGAGAGAGAGAGAGAGAGAGAGAGAGAGAGAGAGAGAGAGAGAGAGAGAGAGAGAGAGAGAGAGAGAGAGAGAGAGAGAGAGAGAGAGAGAGGTCCAATAATCACAAGGATGATTTTCAATCTGAGAATAAAATTTATCCATACATTTTTAAAATATATGGGTGAAACCATGTGCAACAAGTGACAATTCAAGTCATTAAAATTATGCAAAGTGGCCTAAAACTCCTTTTCTTGCACATAAAATTATCTTTATCATTAGGCCTATTTGAGTGAATTGTAATAGATTAAGGGAAGGTAAAATTATTTAAATGGAATGGGAAGCTATCATACATGCCACTCCATGCATTTATTTCATACTTGGTCATCTGGAATCACCTAGAAGAGAGACATCATCACCTATACTCTAGGAAACCTCCTTCTCATGCATGTAACACACTTATCCTCAAATTTTGCATAAATTTCCCATGAACATAAATGGGAGAGGTTGAATGAAAAGTTTAAAGACCCTTCATGTCTTTATAATCATTAGGTAATCTTTAAAAACATTCCAAGTGAATTTTTTCATCTCTCTCACTAGCTTGTGCAATATGCTATATTTGACTAGCTAAGTTGAAACACCTAATTGGGTCCATTATAAGATATTTCATGGCATTAAATTAATATTAATAGTTATTATAAGTTTCAATATTTCTCCCAAACTTTATTTCATCTCATGACTCCTCTTGTATCCTGTACAACACAAAAAATAATGAGGAAAAACCTATTTCTGCCCTCATCCATTTAATTTTGTACAATTCATCATGGTTTAAAGTATCCTATGGGAGTCCTCTCTAATTTATAATAGATATTATGGTTAAATTATGTCCTTATATGGCATCTCCAACTCCATTTTCACAAATTGTTCCTTATCAAGGGTTTAGTAGGGTTTTAGGGTAGTTTTATTTCTTAACAATTGTTCATAAGGTTGGGAAATAAAACTTGAGAAAAAATTTCAAAAATATGTCTTATAAGACCCCTAATAACACCCCCTAACTCCTATGTCTCCCATGCATAGATTTTTTAAAGATATGACAAATCAAACTTGCCTATCCAATCTTGTTTTCCTTCATCTCTACATGATGAGTTGGCTTTGAGCTCAAAAAGGGGCTCTTCAAGGTTTATTTTTCTATCCAAAAGATCTTACACCTCTATCATGGCTCCCCAAAAAAAAATTCACTAATGGGAATTCTCTTCTCAAGCTATAACTAAGAGTGACCTCCCATTTAGCCTCTAGGTTTTATCATGCTTAGTAGGCATGTTCTACCTATGAAGCTCCAAAATGGTTTATTGAGGGTTCTCTTTACATCCAATAGATAAAAAAAATATAACCACATCTCAAAAACATTATCCAATAGTTTGAAAACTTTTCTTTTTCTAACAATGGTTTTGACTCCTCATTTGGTCTTTACGCCTCAATCTTGCTTGGTGTGTCATGACAGTAGTGCTTGGTGTCCAGACCACCCTATTTGGTTTCACCTCCTCATTATTGGTTTACCATGTTGGTATAGGTGTATTTAAACTTACCAAACCTTCTTACATGGTTCAAACAACATTTGGTTCATCCTTCTATGCAATTTCTTTCAAATTTATCTTTTCCTAGTTCCTTTATTTACTCATTCCATTTATCTTTAGGCCAAACTTAGAAAAATGGTTAACAAAGGCACTATCTACCTATTGTTTGTCTCAATCAATAATGAAACCTACCACCTTACTATTAAACATCCGTTGGCACCTTATTTAGGAAATAAAGGATCCTCTTCAACTCGGTGTGATCATCCATTATGAAGATATGTCATAACTTGATAGTCTTAGACACAAGGATCTCCTTTATGGTTCAAAACCTATAGGTACATATGTGCTTAATTAGACCTTGGTTGTGAGGGGAAAGATTCATTGAATTCATTTTGAATTCATACACCATGTTATTGAACCAAAAATCTTCTTTGGAAACCTTCAAAACTATTTGACTGTAAAAACAAAGGTCATCTCCTAATACTAAGATGCTTCTCCTCAAAACCCTTGTTGTATGTTGCTCCTTTGTCCTTTTCCTGTAGGTCATTACTGACCTTAAATAATCTTGGTATTGATGTTTTTTTAAAGGGATATTTTAATTTATTAAATTTACAAAGTGTACATATATACTTACACTCACCTTTAATGCTCCTCAAGCATCATCAAATACATGTTCACAGTATACTACCATTTATCTTGATGTAGGTGCACCTTTATGATCTATGTACGAACTTGTAAAATGTATGAGAGATAAACAATAGTCCATTACTTTATATAATGATCCTTAGGCTTACAAAGGACTTTTAAATCATTAGGAATCATTAACTATGGAAACAAGGTCTAGATTATAACCTTTAGAACTAAAATACAAATTGAGCTCTTTCCTATAGACACTACTGCATGCTTTTAGTGATTTTAGAAGCAACTTGAGACCTTTCAATAATCATCTTATCTTCATCATTTGATCTTAATATTTGGCATGGATCTAGTCCATACTAGGGATTACCAAAACTATCAATCTAGATGTTTGAAACACCTTGTGATAATTTTTTATGAGGTCTAGAAAAACCTTATGGGCTTCTATTTTCTACTTTTAGGGATTATATCCCTGAGAGCACAGTCACTTCTTTGAAAGTGATCCTTATCTCATTTTCCATTATAGTGCTTCTAAAAGGTCTACCAATACCTCCTTCAACACATTAGGACTCCAAATGGGTTCCATCACTTTTTCAAATCCTCCAAACAAGTATTCTTAAGTCTCTAGAAATACCACCTATAGATGGCTATTGACTACACACATAGGCAGTGAGTATGAGATCAAGAAGACATGTAGATCAAAGGTTATTAAGGAAACTCAAACACAAGGTTAAAGTTTCAAATGCATAATATCCACCAAGGTAAACATGAAATAAGTTCCAACACCTTTACTTTAATGTGTTAGATATCCATGAAAACAATTAAAGGTTTCCATTAATGACAAAATTATGTGCAAGTATAGTATGACTGAAAATCAAGAATTATGCTTAGAAAGTGAGATTAGAAAGTGAAAATTAGGTTAAAATAAATTTTAAAACAAGATAATGAACCTATAATAACCATATGAAATCATGAAAAAACATGGAATCCTTGAAAAAGGAGGAAAACTACCAATCAACCCAGAATGGACTAGTTTGCAAAATTGAGGGTATTAGCTTGTAAAAACAACTTCAAAATTGAAAAAAATCATGTAAATTTTAAGGTCATATCCAAAATATTTTGGATAAAATATGAGAAATTGGTTTGCATGGAATCACTCAAACTAAAGCAAAACCTGAAGGATACATAGAATGACAAGTAGATTTGTAGAGTCCACTTCAAATGGATGGTTAATGAATCATGGTTAACCATTTATAAAAATTATTTTATTAATTTTAAGGTATATTCTTTTAAAACAACCTCCCAAAAGCATTATGTCCGAAACCCTTTTTGTTGGCTGTACCAAGTGGAAACCTGCAAGTCACTTCTTTATGCCAAGAAGGATGAAAAATAAATAGAATGGTTTGAGAAAAAAATGTATTTTATATATCTAAATAAATGTATATATGATATTTATTAATATGGAGAGATGTTACATGGCCTATTCACATGTGGCATGCTTCCCAAGGAGCCACACGTGTCATTTTCTTCATTTTCTTTAGGATAACTAACTTTCTTCTAATTAACCTAAAAAATTTTAGTTTTGTCAATTACTTAAAAAATTTTTGGACACATTGGTCATGACATAACCCATTTAAACTTTCACATTTCTCAAAAAACCTATACAAAGCATTAAATACACTTATTTGACCCCTTAAAATGACTCAAAATGATAAATAGACCTAGAGAACTAATTAACAAAGTTATTATAACATTAATTGACTTATGAAACACCTTATAACAATATATTAGACCTCCTATAGATCTATAAAACTAATTGTTTTCCTATAGGTACCCTAATTTGACTAAAAAATCAAATTTGGTCAATAAATAGTAAAGTACAACTATTGATTAATATTCAATTTAAATGGAAACAAAGTTACTTAGTTATTTTACTATGTGTATTCCTAGATAGACAATAATAGGCTATAAGTGGACTAGATGAGTTCCCTAGTTCAATCATTAAATTCCAGAATTTTGCATTCTATGGCCTCTAATGCTTTCATTAGATCTAGATTGTTGCATCAATGTAGATGATTAACCTAGATGCAGGTGTCCAATATAGAATATCAACTAGATATATATGTGACCAATTAGATCCTTCTAGGTTTTATTTTGGCTTTCTTCTAGTGTCTTAATATCTCATGTATGGGCTATCACTCTTTGTCATATAATCAAACCCTACATCTTCATCTTTGGAATAACTATGGGAAAATGGGTTAGTTAGCTCACAGTGTCGAGATGACCCCATGGAATCCTCTATTAATGGGAACTACCTACATATCCACTACTATAAATAGGGCCTTAGACTGATGTAGTTCCCCCCTAATGTGTTGGCTTGTTTGTGAAAAAGGTGAAATATGTGATAAACAAGTACATAAAATAACCTAACTTGTAACTTGTCAAATATAGCACATGGGTTGTTCCTTCAATAATTAAGACATGTAGATATATTGATTCTATGATTTATAAATTAATCAAATTCATACACACCACTTGAACAGACTGCCTTCATCTATCATTATGATATTAGTAAGCCAGTGAAGTCCATCTCACTCCTTACTTTGTATTAACAATGTAGATTGGTCAAATACAATTCAACCACAAGATTCATATAATTTACATTCTATTAAAAAACACATCATATAAAATGATAAACATAGGAGTAACCAAATCTTACATTTATTTCATCAAACGTATGAATAAATCTTATATTACTTTTATTCCATTTTAGAAATAATGACTATAGTTTATACCACCCATGTAAATTATATATTTAACCATAGATTTTAACTATCATAATTAGTTTTCTAACCATACTACACCCTATGATAACCCATATTACCATGGTCTAGTATTTTATGGCACAACTACTAATTTTCACAATCAATCATATATAGTAGTCTTAAATACATGGAAACATAAGTTTATATTCAAGTAATTAGGTATTATGAAACAAGTCATAATTTTATATGAAATGCAATAATATATAATCATATCATTCATTAAAATCTCAAAGTTTTTATGCACACATACACATAGTCCTACCAACTATCATAAAATACACTAATCATAGTAATAATCAACACTCATACTTATAATCAATCAATGTAGATATGAGTCTGTGAATAATAATTATAGTATGTATTATCCAGGTATAACATACATTTATACGATAGTGATCTATGATATCCCATACTATCATAGGTTTCCAACTACATAAAAATACATAACCCAAACTTACAATTTCAAAAATCAAACGACTCACATATATAATAACCAAATATTTATACACATTAACATCCTCATAATATGTACTAGACTCAAGTATTCAATCCTAAATATAAATAAACAATAGTTAGTCATAACCTGATCAAAGAGTCAAATAACCCACAATTAAGATATACCTCAAATGAATATAATTCAACAATTTATTACTCCTCTAGGAGACTATATCCATGTGGTTATAGTTTCTGGTTCCCTGGATACCTTAAGAATCACTATATCCACACATTAGCCGCAAACTTAGGCATATATCCTAGTATAACTATATATATAACATTTTCATATGTTTATTTAAGTCCATGAATAAATGTGTTTCTTATATACGATTTAGTGTACAACATAATATGTATTGTATATAAACATACAAATGATATAAAAATACCATATCAATGAACAACTATATACTTAAGTCAAGTACTCCATGTGATTTAATAAATGTTATACAATATTGATTATCTAAACATATATAATTCCATACTTTAATTCTCAAAAAAACTTAGTTATTCATACTATGGTTCACATATAAGTGTGCAATAATGCCCAAATTTCCATTTTTATGGTACATATAATTTTTGATTATACAAATCGCCATACCCATTATAGTAAATCAGTTAAAAACTATCTTTGAAATCATGCATTCATAAGGCTCTTTCAAACATAATTCTATAATATAGTTGTAATCCACCCAAGGAACTATACTTAGAAGCACACACTCCTATGTATTGGTGTTAGTTAATTAGACACATGCATACCTAAAATTACATACCATTATTAATTAATAAATGTGTGGTGCACTGCAATGTCAAATTCACATAATATGATCTATTTTATATGTTATATATATAGGAGTGATCCCCTTATCATAATATAATGGAAGACTACATATGACTTATTTATGGTTTCCCCTGTTTTACTAAGCCATATTATAATATTGATATACTAACAACTATATATGATGGTGCAATGAATAAAAACTAATTCCACATCCTACTTATCAAGTAACAATTATAAGAACATGATAAATCCATTATTACAAAATGTATATATCTGAATCATTGGCTTTAGTGGCATATTATATGAGCTATTATATGGTGGGTTTATAAAGATACCAAAGGTCTGTAACTCCCACATATAAACTAAAGGTGGATATATTTTTATTATGCTCAAGTATAGAATTAATATTGTTATAAATTATATCCTAATTACATGTTAGCCTCAAAAACATATAAGTAGATATACATACTATCATTGATATATTAATTACACTGAGTATACTATAGATCTGAAAATACAAACTTATATTACTCAAACCCATACATGCACCACTCAACATTCCACATGTACTGATCACTGGGTTACAATAAAAAGCTACATATATTAATTAAATAGGGATTTAATAATAACACAACACAACAACACCTTTACCTAAAATCTCAGGTAGGGAGTACGGTGATTCCAACACACAATGACTTCCATTTAAGCTTAGAAAAGGATTGAGATTAATAAAGGTAAATGGTGATGACTTAAAATCAAGGAGTAGCGTAAAATAAATGATTGCAATGATTTGCTATTATTTTCTTTGGCTGGAAAATATAGGTTCAATGATGCATTTACACATAGATGCTTTCAACAACTTGTCTTCTCATTTCATTGATTGAGTGTTGACTCCAGGAGTACCACATAATCTTATAGCTGATCTGAGAAGAGTACAATGATTCAAAAATTGGTTGGGAGTTAAATTCTTTTCATAAAATGATGCCCCCTATTTTTAATTACAAAATAGCAATTTGGTATTAGATGCCTTTACATAAGGCAACAAACCACTAAAATGCATGACCTGTGAATGGTGGAAAGCCTAACAAATCAACATTATATATATATATATATATATATATATATATATATATATCAACAAACATAGCGATGCTTCAGTGTAATATAATAAATTCTAATGTATATTGTCAAATAAATTATTCGACTGGGATAGAAATTGTTTTCCCTTGTTCAAGCATACTAGCTCACTGACTAAATACTATAGTTTTATAAGGTCCTTTTTACTCTAAATATTTTGGTGGCCTTCCCTATTCACTTTTTTTCTTAATGAGTCTAAATTTTTTAAAATGTAAGCTATGATTTAAAAATCGAAGCTGGCTAGGGAAATAATAAATGACTTCAATGTATATGTATCGACTCAATTGAATAGAACAAGGGCTAGTAATTCATGTACGATGATGCCAATCAATACATGATTTAACAATATCCTAGATAATATACAACAACACTTATAAATAGGTAGTAGTCCTAATGAAAGGTTTTTGAGTAGGAATTAAATATAAATATTAGATATACTATTTTTATGTATATTATATATTTGTATGCAGATTGCCCTTCATTTAAAATCAAATTTGATGAAATATAGTTTATATGGTTCAATATACATATATTATAGATTTATATTTTTGTTTTGTAGGTCAATCTATGTGTATGTTTTTATACAGATGCAATTTTTAGTTTAACTAAATCACCATACTTTACAAGGATTAAAAAACAAACAATTATACGAATTGTTAAAACATTACTTACCTGGTTATGACTGCCTTGTTTCCAATTGAGAGTCTTTGTGGCCTTCACTAGAAACTAATTCCATCTTCCATTTCGTTCCATTACCATGTTTCTCTCCCCATGTGGTACACCTCTTCCTATCTTCTTTATTTTTTTATTTTCAAAATTCCCTCCCCTAACATTCTATGATCCCCTCATAAGAAGGCATAATTTTATTTAAAACATTTCTTTATTATTATTATTATTATTATTATTATTATTATTATTATTATTATTATTATTATTATTTCATTTTTATTTTATTTTATTTTATTCCTTGATTTTTTTCTTTTTTTCTTTTTATTTTATTTTAGACCTTTTCTGTTTATTTATTTTCTTTTTCTTTGTTTTTCCACTTAATTGGAATTATAAGAATTTATACTCTTTTAAATTATATTTACTAGTTAATAACATTAACATGATTTAATGATAACTCCATTAATCAATAAATTCAACCTTATTCTAATTATACAAATTACAAAACATTAATGGTTATAAATATGACTAGCATTCAACCACACAAAATTAGTCCTAATTAACCGTTAAGCTACACTAACCATGTGTAAGTAAATCTAGATGTAATAGCATTAAACACACTGTGCTAACCATTCATATTATCTATCTAAAATAAATTATTTATGTGGTGCATGTAAGGTTATTACCTATTCTTTATCATCCTATGATGTCTCCATCTATGTCACCCTCTCTTATGCTATTTTCCCTCTATCAAACTCCAAGGGATGAGTTCTACGTCAACCTCACAATAAGCAGGAAGTTACACCATAACAGTCATGATATACATACATCATAAAATATAATTAAAAAGACAAATTAACATGATCATAAAGTAATCATATACTTATAGTTAACTCATAACAGTGTGATTATGTAACCTAAGAAATATCCTACTATCCCATAACAACATATATCTCACATCTTAATTAAGTTGGTCAATTATAGATGCCCACAAATAATCTAGCAAGTTTTTCTAGCAAAGAATCAGGATGTAACACACTTTATTTTGTTGTATATGTATGACCTACAACCAATAACATGTTATAGGTGTAATTAGTATATATAATCTAAAATTTTAATAAATTGATATTACTTAAAATAAAGAGATCAAAGGAGTACACATATGTGTTGATGCAACCATGTTTCCTCTTGGTAGTTTGTCTTAGTAAAGATGTTTCCTAGCTTAAGCATTTGAGAGAGGTTCAAAACTAAAACTTGGATATGTGAAGAGGAGAATTGGAGGTGATCATGCATCCAATCGAATATAAGTATGAATTGTGTCAAGTTCATTGATATCACAATATATAAATCATACAACTCTCATATAACCAATCTAGCTAATCTAGCCAATCTTACCCAAGTCAAATGGCATAACCATGTGAACCCACAAGAATAGAAGTAGTGAAAATTCCATTGATGGCATAGAATATTTATTGCACTACTAAAACATATCCAATTGTTATAGTAAATAAAAACCCAAACCCTACATCTTGGTAAGTTGGGTTCATAAATGTGTGTATAATCTAAAAGTGTATATGTAATTTGGTGCATGTACAACTCGAATATGTATCAAATTTAAGTATCTATCAGAATGTAAAATTTGTTATGTAACACGTATAATATGTATCAAAAATATGAAAACATGTCCCAAATATGTGCCTAATATATAGAATTTTTTCCCAAATGTATAATTGAATCATGTAAACTGAAACAATTTTAAAAAAATTTGTCATCTGTATGTATGTGAATTTATGTCTTATATGACATGCCCCTACTAATATGGCCCCCATTTGAGATGAGTGTATTTTAAAATTAATAATCACCTTATCTCAAAAGTAGAAGTCAAGTATGTTATATCTGAGTGAATCATATAGTAAAGAAGCATATAGTAGTGTCATGTCGAAGCAGAAATATTAATGAAGATCACAATATGCATACATAAAAATTCCTAAGATTCATGATATGAATCATGTAAAATTATATAATATAAAAATTTCAACAAAAAATTAAGCACACACACAAGAATACTCAAATGTCATGCAAAAATGGGTCAAATGAGACCACAAACAAGGGATATGTTCAAATGTTACACACTCAAGTGGAAAACATGTGTAAATATTTTCACACAAAATAAATAAGCAACACTCAAGGCACTATGGCCAACAAGAAAGGAACATGTTCAAATGTTCCACAAGCAATACAAAGAAGCAAACATGAATTACACTCAAGTAAGCTAATGCAAATAGATGAAGTACTGAGATATAAACAATTAGCATAAACATGTCATATTAGTCCCTGCATACATGTGTTAACAAAATGCCATATAAAATAGCTTATCAAATACATTGTGTAAGATAGCAAGATGAGTATAGGCATGTGTAAAATATATAAACTTAGTAAGATAATGAAAAATGATCATAAATAATATAATCTATGTCAATCATCATCATATATAAATGAGATGTCCCCAATGTAATGTATCATGCTGGAATAGGAAAGGTCCAGTATCTGCATGCTTGAGTGTCATGAGTCTAATGTATGCCTATATCACACTCAAGTACCTGTGAAACATATGTGTATATATATGATATGTTATATATTAACATAAATTAAACAACATATTAAAAAAATAGAAAATATGTGAAATGTTAAATATGTTTGGTATTTTTGATTTATTTGAATGTTTTTGTATTTTCTTGAATATTTGAATATTTTTTGGAATTTTTTAATTTTTTGATTGTTTAAATTTTTTTGGAATGTTTGAAAATGCACAAATTATATAATGATCTCAAGCTGAGGACAACTATTTGGCAGGGGTGATATATTAATAACATTTCCTAAATGAATGTGATATGTGTGTAGTAGAATTAGAAAGTATATCATTTTCTTTTGCTAAGATTGTACTTGCTAAATTTCCTTATGATATATTTACTTTCATTTCTAATAACCATGGTTTTTTGAGTTTGGCATTATATTGAGTCAAAAAGGGACTAACATGTAGTATAATAAAACATGATTCTGATCCAAGTGTGGCATTCCATTGAATAGACTCAACATAAAAATCAGATGCAATAGCTTTATTCATGTGTTACATGCCATATCCTAGAGATTTAAATAAATTCTAGGTACATATATCGAATTCACAAGTTGGGTCAACAATGATATTTGGACTTTGATTTCCATTGATGCAATGCTTAATGATTTGATGCCCTGTGGAATGATTTGTAATTGCTTCATATAAAGGCACATGTGTAACATTATCATTTTGATGCATGTCTTTATTTTTTTTAATTGTTCTTGTTGAAGTCTTTGTTTGTTTATTTGTTATTTTTCCGGTCTTTTTTTTTCTAGTTTTGTTTTATGTACCCATTCTTGTTCCATTTATTTATCCTTTTGAGTCCTTTCTTGATCTAATTTTTTTTTGTTTCTTTTGCTCTTATACTTTTTAAAATTGCTCATTTTGTAACCTCATTTATTCCATTTTTTGTTTGCCTCATCATTTTTTTATCATGTTTTGTTCTTCTCGTTCCAATTTATGTTTATGCAATCTATCTTGTTCCATTTGTTCTTTTGCAATGTTTCATTTTTTGTTTGTACTTTATTCTTGGATCTGATTTTATTTATAGATTCTTATTCTGTTGCATTAATAAAATGAATATGCATTTTGAATTATGAATATTTTTAATATATTCCAATCCTTGTCAATCATTGTGATCAGATGTGGAGATAGGATGAAATATGCCTTGTGCATGTTTTCCAAATTCTTGACCATGATAACCAAAGTGTTATAGATATTGTTGTCCAAAACCATATTGTTTTGAAAGTTGAATATTATTATTGAGAGGTAGATTTGTATCCTTTTATTGGTTTAATTATGCCTTTGGTATCTATTTTTGTTCTTTTTGCACTTGTGTTTTAAAAAATGTAGCTATAAGGTGAGCATGTTGCTTTATTGATGTATATATTATAAGATCACCACTATCATTTGTACTTTATATTTTATTATTTAAAAACAAAAAAAACTATGTATGATTCCCATGCATTCTATTTTATGCACAATATCATTTTGATCTCCTTACAAGACATAGATGAGGTAGTTGAATCAATTTGTTTTGAGACATTTCTCTTAAGATTCCACTTGGACTCTTATTATAATTTTGTTCACTTTTTGAATTACTAATTATATATGAACTATATGCTAGATTATTATTGTGATATGAAACATTGTTGTGTGCAACATTTCTAGATGAAGATGTAAACACATGATTAACACTAACATATTTTGGATTTTGCATATATGTAATTTGATTTTTCAATGATGTGACATTTGAATTGAAATACTAATTTAGATTTTGTAACTCTTCTATTAACTTTTTAGTGGTCATTTTTATCTTCTAGGGTTTAACAAACACAAACCCTAGGTACTTCAGATTGAATATGCATACATACATCATCTAGATTGGATGTGGGGGCTAGAAAGGTTTTAAGAAGGATAGGTACAATAGGATGGGCCACCTTACTCCTTGGAGTAGTGATAAAATGGTCTTGATTAGAGGGATGGGAGCTATCACCCTCCTTAGGGTTGGGAGGAGGAAAAAATTATTTTTTATTCATTTTAAATTTTCTAAACACCACCAAAATAAAGAGAATGAAGGCTAGGGAAAGAAGGAGATAAAACATCAACTAAACTATGCTCATAAATAATCAAATATGAAATAATATGTAGGAATATGAAACCCTAAAAATTTAAAACCCTAGGGCAAGCTAGCATTTGCTTCAATTAGACTTAGAGGTTAGATTCATGAAATGTTTAACCCTTTTTGAAAATAATGTTTATGGGAGAATAAGATAATAAATAGTGGATTAAACTATTTCCTAAAGCAGACTAATTAAATAATTTAGTTTATGATATTCAATCTTAGTGTTAAATAATGAAAAAAATGCTAATTATAGAAAGTAAAGTGCCAAAAAAATATTTTTGATTATGTAATCATGAAGCAGAAATAATACTTAGCCTAAAAAATGATGCACATGAAAATATTAGATGTACAAGTGTGTAAATAGGTGTCTGATGTTCAATATCTAGTCATCTAATTCTAAAAATATTCTTTATGTTGCTTGGACCCTTGTGTTGATCCATGGACACTTGCATCAATTCTACTCTCTAAATACCAATACAACCATCTTATATATAGTGTTCACTATATCAAGATATGGCCACCTAAGTATTTATAAGTTTTATCACCTTTTTTTTATGTATTTGGATCTCTTGCATAGGCTCTATATCACTATTTATAGCTCAAACGCTTGCTCTCCACCTTAGGTTATGCTACCTTGCCCAAAATGGGTTAGTGGGCTCATGGTGTCGAACTAACCTCACAGATCTCTCTATCAAAGAACATTGCCTACATAGCCAATACTCTTAAGAGGGCATCAGACATATGTAGTTCTCCCTTATGTGTTGGTACATGTGTGAACAATAGTGTATATATATATATATATATATATATATATATATATATATATATATATATATATATATATATATATATATATCTTGTAACTTGATAAATATGGATCATGGGCTATTTTCTTAGTGCTTCAGACTTGTAGTATGAATGATCCTATGACTAATATTAAAATAAGGTTAAACATGAAATAATAGCTTAGTTGTTCACTTTAATATTCAGTAATGTGTCTAAGCTTTAAAAGCAATTTCTTGATGTTCAAATGAATTGGCCTTAACTTATATTTATACTAGTTCTTTTGAAAATATCCTCATGGAAGGGTTAATGGCATTCCTATGCAACCCATAAAAATATAAATATTTACAAATTTGAGTGTTTTTAAGGCAAGGACAGTTGTGTTAGAGCATGGATAATAACATTAACACTATTATCTTGTCTTGAATGCAATTGTATAAGAAGGAGGAAAGTTGTTGAGATACTATAATTGATAGTGAAGACATATATCAAATTTCAGGTATTATATGATTACAGGTGATCTAGACAATTAGAGTAATCAAGGTTGGATTAATAAATAAGTAATTAGATTGAGTGAGGTGGTGAATACAAGCCTTTTAGCTAGAAGAAAGGTTAAATTGAAGGATAAATCCTTGAAAGATATTTGTCAAGTGTACAAGATTAGTTTAACATATACATATAGATTTAAGTATCTACAATATCATATTGTTTATATACACACATATGTTTCATGGATACTTGAGTGTGATACAAGTATACATTAGACCCATTATACTCGAGCATAATGTTGGACCTTTCCTCTTCCAATGGGTACACTATATTGGGGGAATCTTGTTTCTATATGATCATGATTGACATAAGTTCTATTTTTTTATGATCATTTTTCATTATCTTACTGAGCTTATATGTATTACACATGTCTATACTCATGTTGTTATCTTACACAGTATATTTGATATGTTATGACATTTTGCTAACACATATGCAAGGAATAGTGTGACTGTCAGAGTTTGAAAAACTTTCACACAAGATCTCTCCAAGAATCCATTGCCATAGTCATGGAGATTAACACATTGCTCACAAAGAAACAACTTTCTATAAACAGAAAGATAGATTACAATGTTCCCAACTCCCTTTCCTTTTCTTATAAAATGCACTCTAAGAGTGTCTATAAATAGGAGAGAGAGAGTGTGTGTGTGGGTGAGTGGGGGTAGGTACATTGATATAATGTTGAAATCCACCTAAGTAAGCTTAACAAGTAATTAACCCACATTAATTACTCTAACACCCTTCCTTAAGTGCAACTTAGGGAACAACAAAAAATAAAAGAGTGTAAGACTCCTCAGAAGATAGGTCCTGGCAACTATGACATGTTGGATACCTATGTACAATGTCAAAAGAATCCAATGAAGAAGCCAAATGTCTTGATGGATGCCAATCCATCTCATCAGAATACATGGATGTTAATCGTTGTAACCTCCAAGTAAAAAATAGGAACTGGTGCTAAATACAAGGATCAATTGGAAGTAACACTAATCTCCAAAAGATTGGCTAGAAGATAAAACTCGAGGAAGCTTTGCTAAACATCCCACCCTCAATGTTGAACATAAGTGAAAATACTCAAAATATCTGCACGAGTGGTCCTAATCCACTACTCAAACACTAAACAAGTTAACATTGTATACACCAAAATAGCTCCATGTCATGTTGAATGAGACTGTTAAACTGTCAAAGAAGACAAGATGATATTGGGATTCACCAGAATAACTACAATCAAACTATGAGAGACTGTTAATTGTCAAAAAAAGGGGTGTCAAAAATATAGAAGAGTACACCAAAGAAGGATGACAAATGATAAGACATTCTGCAATTCTCATTTGAGTTCTAACAAACAAAGTCCCTGAATAAGATACCCATGTAAAATAGAGGAAGTCAAAACTCATTATTGTGCTAAAACATAAAATCGCACATACGCAAAAGGTGTAAAAAACATAACTCTCAGAAGGTGGAGAAAAGAGAGAAAACCCATAGGAAAAACTCCCCCCGAAAGAGAGAAAAGAAGAATAGAGAGCAAGAAAGCCCTCCCAGGTTGATGTTGAATAAGTTTGCACTCTAAGTACTCATAAGTCTCATAAGGACTCAATTTTCACGAGTGGTTCGAATCCACTACTCAATCACAAAAAGACTGACACTAGGCTTCACTAGAATAGCTTCAATCAAGAAGACTGTCAGTGGTGACAAAAGAACAAAAAAATGTAGAATGTGCAAGGAACACTCAACACCAAGAAGCAAAATATACATCACACCCTCCATACTTCTAAATGGATGGAGTGGAGAAAATAAAAGTATGCATGAGTGACTTGAATCTACTACTCAAACACCAAACAAGCTAACACTATATACACCAGAATAGCTCCAAGAATGAGGAGACTATCAACTGTCAAAAATAGGTGTCGAAATTACAAAAAAGATGATGGCTCATAATAGTGATGGAAAAGACAAGTAACATACAAAGTGAAAAGGTGCCTAGAATAGATCACACAAACACATGTAGGTGGACAAGGCTAAATGAGCAAACTCCCCATGGCACTTTATAAATCAGTGTGGGTACAATATAACCCATACATAAAGAACACCAAAAAGGAGACAAGAAAGACACCAGGATTCACCAGAATAGCTCTAAAAATGAGGAGACTATCAACCTATCGAATATTCCATCAAGAGAGATGTGCTCTAAAAACAAGGGAGCAAACAAAGAGTCTCCATAAAAGAAGGCGAGACACTAAGAAAGGGGCCTCGAGGAGACAAGACACAACTACCAATGTGTCAATATACTAATGCATGTTGTGAGCCGATAGAATAGTGTGGCAAATGAAAAAAGAGCCATAATGTATGCAAACAAACAGAAGATAATCAATATCAAAAAATAACATGTAAAGCACATGCAAGGACATCGAGCTCAGTCAAAAATGCATCTGAGAGATTGTGTGTATGAAGTACAATGTAGGGCCCATAGGAGAAACCCGTAGTAGTGACTATGTTCACTCAAGAATAGGACGTCAGACTAAGCTGAAAATGCGGCCATGAGTGAAACAAATGATGACAATACAAAAGAGCAAGAAGGAAGTATGTGTTGCATGTGGGGGGTCTGACCTCCTACCAGACCAGACGTCACCCTCCGATATCTGAAAAATGAGATAAGGTATGTGCAAAACAATGTATAATCCCTCATCAAATGCTAAAAAATATAACAATTACGTCACCACATAATGTAAGCGCATGGCAGTACAACCAATGCGAAGAGACCCCCCCAAAAATGTGGCACTTTATAAAACAATGCATTTTACAATATAAATAGGACCATTGCGTGGGAAATTTAAAAATAAACACTTTTGAAAAAGATGGTACTCAATTTCAAGCTAATGATCAAAAGTTATTAAACAAACGATTTCCTATAAAATAAGCCTATTTAATAAAAATTTGCACTAAATGATTAAAAAATTGCACCACGGGTAAGGATACTTAGCCTTCCAACCACTTTTTGAAATCGACATAAAACTAAGAATACAATAATTTTGTTTGTGAGGGGGAATTGACCCCCTACCAACTTGGGCCTCACCCTCCATCTTTGACAAGCGAGAATATAGGGTAAAAAATAAAACCATTAATTAGTTCCTTTTACAGAATATTGTTTTTGAAAAAAAAAAAGTGCTCACACACCATGTGAGAACACAAAAGAGCCCCTCCCATTTCACATGCAAAATGGCCCCGTTGTCAATATTCTCCGCCAAATAAATATGACTGCCCCCAAACAAATCACCGCCAAAAGGATTTTGTCTCCCAAACAAATCAATCCTCACATGTCATGTTTGTGACTTCCCCACTTCATTGTCTTTACCAAGAACAGACCATCCAACAGACCCGCCAACAATTCAAACGTATGCATGCCAAAACACTAATTTGACGACGACAAAATCCGTGCAAAGTCAAAAAAGATGGCAAAAGGTGGGGTGGCAGGTGGAAATTCAACAAAACCATGTGTTCAACGCTGCAAGAATAAGCATACACGGCCAAAGCCAATGTTTTCTTTGTGTATTGATTGTTTTGATTTTGGTTCAGGTACGCAGCGGCTGGATAGAAGGAGGACGCAGCAGGGCTATGTGGGAGGCAGAAGCCGTGGGCGAGCTGGGAGCAGCTGGCGTTGGAGAGGCAGCAGGAGGGTGGTGCGAGTGGTGGTGGAGCTTGGCAGGGGAGTGGCGGACGGAGCAGCTGCAGACCGAGGCAGCTGCTCTACAGTCGGAAGGCAGGGCAGGGGCGGCGTTGAGAGTGGCGGAAGAGGGGTGCCACGAAAAAATTTCCTTTTTTTAAATGTTTCATAAAAAACTTTTAAAAAACAAAGAATCCCCACCTCCTTTTCTTAAATGATTGCCCCCAATTTTAATTGATTTTGTGTTTTAATAAATATCAAAACCCCACTCCAAATTTTTTAAAAAAATACATTTTTTTCAAAGAAATGGGTTAAGAACAAAAATTGTCCTAAAAAAAAAAAAAAAAGAAAAAATTCAAACCCCTTTAGCCAGTGAATGGTCAAAATTGATTGGGAGATTCCACCACACCAGGGGCATCGTAGGTCCGTTTTCCTCCAAACGAAACTCTACCTCCACTAAATCGATCGCTTCAGATGCATCTGTATGGTCAGATTTGCATGAAAATATCAGATTTTTCATAAACCACTCAACAATCAGCGAGCTTCTCGAACAAATTTGGAGTGTCGGATGACCAATTTTAGCAAACCGAAAGCATGAACCTCCTTCACAGTTTCCATAAACATGCTAGTGAACATTGATTAGCTCCAAAATGCAAAACAACCTCTAGATTGCAAAATCACCTCCAAGACATTCATTGTCCTCCTTTCAACATTGTTGTTCAAATTGAGCAGCATGACTAAATAAAAGGCTTAGTGAGAATGAAAGAGTTAATGCAATGACAAAAGATTGAGTAATGGCTCAAGGATATGGCTCTCATACCATGTCAGAGTTTGCAAAACTCTCACCTAAGATCTCTCCAAGAATCTATCGCCACAACCATAGAGATTAACACATTGCTCACAAAGAAACAACTATCTATAAAGAAAAAGATAGATTACAATGTTCTCAACTCCCTTTCCTTTTCTTATAAAATGCACTCTAAGAGTGTCTATAAATAGGAGAGAGAGAGAGAGAGTGGGGGTGAGTGGGGGTAGGTATGTCGACATAATGTTGACATCCACTTAAGTAAGCTTAACAAGTAATTAACTCACATTAATTACTCTAATAGTGACATGCTCATATTAGTTGATTATATATTATTACTTAATAAATTTTCATTAGCTTACTTAAGTGTACTTGTTTGCTTCTTTGTCTTATTTGTGGAACATTTTAACATGTTCCTTTCTTGTTGGCCACAATGCCCTAAGTATGTATTATTTATTTGGTGTGTGGACATTTGTTCATGTCCTCCGATTGAGTGTGTGGCATTTAAACACGCCCATTGTTTTTAGTCTCCTTGGACCCTTTTTCTGTGTGACATTTGAGTAATCTTGTATGTGTGCTTAATTGTTTGTTGATCTTGTTATCTTTTAGACGTTTCCATGATTTATATCATGCATATTAAGGCTTGTTATGTATGTATACTATGAACTTAATTGATATCTCTACTTTGACATGACACTAGTATATGCTTATTTACTACATGATTCATACAAATATAGGATAATTGTCTTTTCATTTTGAGATAAGGTGATTATCACTTTAGGAATACCCTCACCTCAAAGGGCGCAATGTCAGTTAAAGCAGGTGCTATGGTGACTTTATGCTAACTTATGATACAACATTGGGGTGTCTTTAGTAGATAATGTTTTCATCTCTTAGGGGCGACTTTAGATGTATTTAAAGGCACTATTGAGAATTTTTTTAAGTTGACATTTGGGTGACTTAATTTATTATCTTTTATCTAATTTATTCATGGTCCTATGTTTATAAATAAGGGTTGTCTTTAGGGTGTCCTTAATTTTTTTTTCCATCTTTAACCTGACTTTATTGCAACAACCTAATTTTATTTAAAACTCGATATACTCTAATTGAGTGCCACATACTACCAATCACTTGATTGCTTATATGGGAGATGTAATTAGGACATATCTATTTCCTTAATCATAATTATGACAACCTAATGTGATTTAAGACTCGATATACCCTAAAGAATGCTTCATACAACCAATCACTTAATTAGTTGAATAGGGAATAAAACTGGGTCATAGCAACTTAATAACATATAGACATATAATACAAAGTAAATTTAAATGTAAACTTTTACTAAATATAGATAAAATATCAAATTAAACAACACTTATTAAAATATTATACAAAAGATATCTTCCCTTTACATTGCATAGGATGCACACCCTATACAATATATAAGTTGTATGCCTTCTGATTACATAAGAAACACACCTTTTGTAAAATATTTAACTCTTTTTATTATATAAGGGTGTACCCCATTAAGCTTGTAAACCAAATAAATTCAAATTTAGATTTAGATTGTACCCTTAAAAAGTTGTGCACCCTTTTTTAAAGACACTTTAGCATTTTTAGTCATGAATAATTTTTTTAAAAGTGACATCTCTTTTGTCCCACATCTTATTACATCCCCTCATATATATGTTTTCCTCATTTAATGACAATTTATTTCAAGCTCAAACGTATTTTAAAACTTAGATGATTGTATCATTTATCAAGGCCTTTGTAAAGATGTTAGAAACTTAATTCTTTAACTTGCAATATTTAAGGTGAATTATTTAAAAATAAATTTATTTTATAATTGTAATGATTATGGAACTTACTATTATTAAAACTTATGTATGAAAAATAATATTATTATTTAACTGGATAACATTTTGATTGGTTTATCTAAAAAATATTTAATAATAATGAGTTGTTTTGACATAATCAAATAATAGAAAGGAAAATAATTGATTGCTTCTTACTTTATCAAACAACCAATGTAAAACCAATATAATAAACAAATATAAATCCAAAAATGAAATTTCTATTAAAGCAAATATCACACATCTATTTTGAATTATTTTACCAAATAAAAATAGGACCCTTTTCTTCTATGTTTAATAAAAAATAATAATAATAAGTACCCTTAACATACCTTAGAATATTCTTAGCTTCCATCCAATGAGGTTTATTTGGATGTTGCAAGTGGAAGAAAAGTAATATTGAGGTGAGTGTACCTTAGGTAAAGTAGGCTGCCAACCAATTGTTGATATATACAGTCACATAAACATCTTTTCATAGAAGTAGCAATTCAACTTTATTTTTTCCGGGGAAAAAAATGATTTGAAGCACTATTGTAATTCACATATGAAACCTTTTCCCTATGTCCAAAACATATTTAGTCTTATAAATGAAAATCTTATCTTTCAACCACCATATATATCTACATTCTAAGAAAGTAGAATAAAAGTCCCATTTCTATCATGTGTTAAAGTTATTCCTTTGACTCTGTTTGGTAATGTGTACAAAATCAATATGTTTTTGGTGATAAATAAATCATTAATATATAAGTTCACAATTTTAAAATATGACCATTATTATATTGGGATCAAATATGCAATAACATGCCTATAATTTTAGAAGATTTTTTTTTTTTTTTCCAATATTAAATTTTAAGAGTTTGTTTTAGATTATGTAATAATTTTTTGACTTTATATTCTAGAGTTGAATTTAATTAGTATCACAAAATTGTGTGGGGCCTATATGCTCTACGAATCACAAAATTCATATAAAAAAATATTAAATATTAAAAAATTATAATTAATTACCTAAATAAAATAAAAATATTTGTAAATATTAATTAAACTTTCCCTATAATAAATAATTTTATTCTTGATTAAAAAAATCGTATAAAATTTTTGTGTACATATTTTTTCATTTAATTTTTTATGAATAAAATCAATATTAAAATTCATTTGATGCAATCCAACAACAATTAATAAAAACATAAATATAAATAAAGAGCTTAGCAATTGGATAAAACATTTCATTATAATCCATACCTTCCCAATGAGAGAATTCGTTCCTCAATTACACCATCAAATATCAATTGTCTTCTAAATCCATTAAAAATGTACAAAAAATTTTCTCGAAGGAAAAGTAGTAAGCATGCTCCCAAATTTAATTTTTCATGAAGGGTCTTTATTCATACTACACTCTGATCATAATATAACACGTACGATCTCCCATCCCTCCTTGAGTTAAGTCTGTATTAGTATGAGCTCCTATCCCTCCTTGCCTTAAGTTTGCTCATAATATAACATGTGGGATGAGCGCGGAAATGGGAAAACTATATTCCCAAGTATTCCTAGGTTAATACACATCACCAACATCAAACTTTACATCTTGAAGGGTTTGGTGAGCCCATAATGGGTGTTTGAGCTTCACCTACAAAAGAAGGCCCAAATAGATTTGCACATAACTACAATATTTTTCCTATTTGTGTCACCAAAGAGGTCAATTTCCCTTTGAAAATTGATGTTTATTTTTATTTTTTAAATTTTACATAAAATTTGAGAAATTTATATTAAAAAAGTGATGAAAAATTATCTATGTTATTAAGTATTTTTTCATTTCAACTTCATGTTGATTGTAAATTATTTTTGCATTAATTTTTTCAATATGAATTTTGAATACTATTCATATATTTAATGGCTTCTTGATCCTAATTCATTGTTATTTATTAAAGGTCACATCATTTTAACTTCATTTATTTAAAAATAAATAAATTATAACATTATTTTTTATAATTATAATTCATGTAATTATACGAAATTATATTATAATCTCTTTATATATATGAATGATATATACATACATATGGATGGTGAAATGCATGTTAAATAACACACTACAAAAATAGATTAAACACTTTAAAAAATCCATGTGCTACAACATGTAATTAGTTTCATATATCTACACTTAAATAAGTTGTATCATTTTTCATGTCATTTTAAAATATGCCATATTTCAATACTTTCACATATTTTAATATTGTATATATTCATATAGTATAATTTTAACATTCACAAATTACATATTATAATTACATAAAAAAATAAGATATATATTATTTATGAAAAAAATGTATAAAATAATGTCACATATGAGAAATTGAGTAATCTATCATGTGCAATACATACATACATACATAAAATAATGTCACATATAAGAAATTGAGTAATTTATTATGTATAATACAATAAAAAAAAGTATAAAATAATATCACATATGATAAAATGAATAATTTATCATGTGTAATACAACAACAAAGATAGTGATATTAATATAATCTATCTTATAAAATTGAAATAATATAGAGCTATCTAGACTTACTTCTCGGAATCATTTATCATATCCTTTGGGTCATACATATGTGAGGGTTTCAACTTGAAAATAGTATCACTAGATATGGCCTCTTTGCTATGGTCAAAGTCATCCTCATTATCCAAAAAATTAAAACTATAAATTATCATAGATGATATATCAATCTACAAAGACATAAATCAATAATATTATGAGTGATTCATCATAAAAATTTATTAAATTATAACTAATTAAACTTACTAATTAAATATGTAGACCCTTGTCCTCCTCAACTAAATAATGATATTATTACTAGCATAGAACTCAATAGATGATTTGGTATTCCATCCAAGATGTTTCAAATACTTATGCACTTTCTTAATAACCCTATAGTCATAACACTTCCTCTCCAATAAAAAATACATATTAAATTAAGGTTTTAAAATATAAATCATTAAATTTTTATAAAACATCATACACAAACTAATGAAATGATATACAACTTTTTTGATACTTATTTTATCACAAACAATAAATCACCCACTTTGTATGATTCTATTTTTGGGCTTTATATTTAGTACTCTCAACCTTATATTAATTTAAAATAAAATAAAATAAAATAATAAAATATAGAGAAAGATTGTTTTTTCTTCATTAATTTTTTAAACTAACTTTGAAAAACAATCCCTATCCCACTTGAGCCATTCACATATATTTTATTCTATATAGATGCATCTATGTTAAAGGATCGAAAAACTGATATCTCTTCATATGTATTCCTCATGTAATTCTCTTACAAATTAAAGATTTCAAAGACTAGAAACCTAAAAAAAATCAATCAATCATAATAATGCAATTATGTTCACTCACCCTCAAATGCTTCTTCATCATCATAATTAAATTTGAGATATATTATTGAATTAACTTTTATGTTGTAATGGGATTAATCAAACATGCCTTAAATTGATTTACACCACCAATGTAGTATTTGACGCATAAATTTTATTTTGTTTGCTTTTGTGGGGAACATGGAATTTCGGTACACGGACATGATAATGTTTCTAGTCCCATCCAAGTTCAAATATCATTGGGCAAATGAATTCAATTACAATTTTATGTTGCACATTTGAGACTTGTTCGCTATAAATATTGTAATTGCAAGGATGGTTGTGGTTGTATATGGTGTTTTGAGCGTGTTTCTTATTGATATGGTAATATATTAAGGATCTTATCCCTCATATGTGTTCAAGACTAGTTCTTAGTATCGGTCAAAAGTAAAGACCAATAATAAAAAAATTAAATAATGGAATTCAAAATATAAATGAAATAAAATACTTATGAATGCCTCTACTATCTTGAAATTTTTAAGAATATATTTTAGACTTCCTTATTTCATCCCTATTCAACATATAAACTATAATCAAACCTATTTTAGAATCCTCTATCCTTTCACGACAAGTCCGTGCTAGTCAAACAAAAGCACAATGTGCACTTGTCCAGTAATGCAGATCTATCTCCCATGCTCCAATGATCACTTTTTCAAATTGACATGATTCCTAGTGGATTTATCACACATTTCAAAAGGTCAATTAATATGAATATTCAAGAGATTAATCTATAAAAATACATCAAGGCTCATACTTGAAACCCCCTAACACTCTCTTCATAATAATTTGATTTATTTGATTTCAAAAGAATTTATCTTTTTGAGTTAAGATCCTTATTATGTAAAATGACAATTTTGCTACAAATTTACAGTCTTAGACCAAGTATAACATTGTATTCTTGCAAGAACTAAGGGCATCCCTTGTCAAATATTTTAATTAAATATTCTAATTACATTTACATGATCTTCCCTGAAGGGATAATTATATCATCCTAAGGCCCTTTTGGGATATGTAGGTAGCACTCAAACTAAATGAGGTTTTCTAAAGATAACACAACCCTTCCCACTTCTCCCATTTTTTTCCCATTTGTAATTTGATCTCCTTTTATGTTTTTGTGTAGGACTTAGATTTTAATGTTGAATATCTTCCATGCATCACCTTAGCTCCTACACATAAACAATCAATATTCAGGTACATGCATAAGTAGTTAGATTTAGTGTTTTAGCACATAATCAATAGGAGCAAAGCCACAAAATCTAGACAATGACACACTACACAATTATTCACCTCCTATAGATATGTCCTAGTAAACACTGAGCTATGATTTTTTGACACGACTATGTTTGCAGGTCATTTTAGAGAGTCAAAACCCATAAAATATTTGCACAGTAAGAAAACTCAATATCAAAGGACAATATCTAACCCTAGCCCACTTACTATTTTTAGCAAGTTTATGATTTATGTATTTTTTTATTTTACAGCATTATATTGTAAATAACTTATTAGATCATATTTCAATAGTTTATTCATATTTTTTATTCACTAAATTCAAAATATATTACCCATTTTGGTGAACCCACTATAGTTAGAACACTACTTACTGATTGTTGATTTATGGCCTAGGGTTTCATGTACATTTATGTAAGTCCTATAACTAAGTGAAAACCTATAAATTTTTGATATAAATCTAACACTATAAGTCAATAAATATTTGAACTTGGATTTTTATCTAACACTAAATATACATGCAATGGGTTAGTATCGACCTAAAATTGCCCTATCTATTAAAGATCTAGACTCAAAGAAGGTTAATCGAAAGAACCCAATAATACTTAATGAATTAGGATATGAACAATGGATCTACTAAACCTAGCAAGGGCAACATCTAAAACACAATATCAAGATAAAGGGTTCCAAATCCTCTAGGTAATTAACACAATACAATAACCCTAACTAGGTCTCTAATTATAAAGTAATCAAATATCATAATCAAGTAATGTAAGTAAGGGGATGAGTTGGAAATATATTACAATGGGCAAGGAGCTATGCGAGAAAAATGGGGGCCTATGCTACCTAAGGTGTATAATTAGAAATTTTGAATAATCCTATAGCCAAACTAAGTTTAAGTGTAGAGAGAATTCGAAAAAGGAGATATATATTCATTAACCAAGAAATAATTTAGCTTCTATCTATCAAAAGGAAAGAGATAGGTTTAGAATATACTTACCTTGAATAAGCATGTTGAGCCTCAATCTCTCCCTTGGCCAATGATTATTTTTAAGATATTCTTATGATTATAAGGATATCAATGGTTGAATCAAAATCTAGTATAAAAGGACTCCTCATATTTCATCAAAGGTTCCATAAGATAATATTTTCCCTCTAAGGCAAGATATAAGTAATAACTTCAAATGTAGACTTAGGGTAGAAGTACAAATAATAGTAACTGAAAATGAATGTTCCTCTCTATTGGATTAAAATAGTGACTTGTATTTAGTGAGATGATTAACTTGGAACTGCATCATACAAGTTGACTTAGTTTTAGATTAAGGTAAAAGCAGGTTTTGAGGGCCCCGAAACCCTTTAATAGATTCAAGAAAGATAAAACAATAACATCCACCAGGAAAGGCATTCCTGAAACATACTGAAGAACAATATCTAAATCAAGTTTTACAGGGACCTGAAACCCCCAATATAAACCAATAAAAGCACCCAAGTTTTACAAGGACCTAAAACCTCATTAACGGAGACACCTTCACCCATCTCCAAAATGAATAGAGCGGGCTCCCAGGTTTGATCCAGCAACCCCAAGACCACAAATTCGAAGGAATTGCTCGCAGACGGCAGCCATCAAAATTTTCCTTCACAAGACCGTCGATCGATTCCCACAACATCTGACACGCCATTCTCCCTTAGCGCCTACACGGTGTAGGCAGATCCGCCACACCCATCATTTTTTCCTTGAGCAAGGCTCCTCTGCAGCTTAGGGTTTTCTCCATTTTTTCCCTAAATAGGGCATCGCGGCTCACTCACTAACCATAGAGGAAAAAAAGTTTCCCCCATCCGTACACTATTTTCTTTGCAAATCAATTCGTGATGGCAGTCCAACTCAAGCTAGAAATCCAGCCCAGGTTCCATCCACAATACAGAAATCCAAAGGAAAATAAAGATCCACACAATAATAGATCACTCATTTCTGTGCCGTGCTTAATCACCATGGCTCCCTCCATCCACACCACACATTTGCAGACTGGGATCTGGTCACCAAAGTCTGAGAGGCAGCCGCAAAGGTTAGGGTTTCAGCACAGCCACATCCGCAGCCACGCTCCCTCTTCCCTCTTCCCTCTGTGCCCACTAAAATGTTTGGAACTACATCGATCTAATCGATGTAGTTGGGATGAGATGGATAATGATTAAAACTACATCGATCTAGCTGATATAATAGGAAAATATAGGCCTTGACATAGTTATAGGATACCAGATGTAAGGATATAGATTAGGGTATCAAATATATGGAATTTGGAATGATAGATAAACAAAAATGTCTCTTTCAAAGCACCATCAGTCTACCCACCACTTTCTTGGTGCACATTATAAGGTGTGCACTCATAGAGATTGAAAGTTGATATATTTTTAACATGGAAAGTGCTAGGAAATGAAAAAGATCAAAAATATTATGTGTATACATATTTACCACCTAAATTTCATCACGTGTCACCAAAGTGTAACATGGGATGGTGTTTTGGAAAAGAACATAGCAACACAATAACTGGGCTAACAAAATGTAGTAAAATATAGAAAGTAATTGAAAATAGATAAATTATAAATATGTACCTTTAATAACCTTGTTACTATTAAAAACAAGTTGTGTGGATTAGATGATCATAGGCACCCAAAATTAGGAACAAAAGATAAACCTAAAAATAAGAGAAAAAATCAAAGTTTTTGCAAAAATATTCTATTAGCACTAAAAAACTCTCTATCTTACCAGTAGTCTAAGGCTTCTTCTAGTTTGTGAAAAAGATCAAAAATATGAAAATTTTCAATAAATAATTGATGGCTAAAAATTCAAAAAAAATAATAATAAAAGGGTAAATTAATATTCAATTATGCATTTTTTATATTTGGAAGCCATAACTATGTGTATCAAAATCTAGCTAGTTGAAAAAATATGGCCTGAACATGAGTAGGTGGATGCATTGGTGGATGTATCACAATTGTAGTCAGTGTGGTATAGGTATGGGGTGCATTAATTGTGAATTTTAGTATTTTCAATAAAAAATGGACTAGTTTAGGAAAAAAAAGGTGCTAGTGAAATCCATGTAATAGAAGTTTCCCCAACAAGTGTAGGTTTAGAGTTAAAAATAGAATGGGAAATGGGTAGGATATGAAAATTCAAAATATAGGTCAAGGGAATTTTTATGGATTAGTGAAAAATTATTGCATTATCCTAATGGTATTGTCCAGACTGATATAGTTGTAATTCAAGGATAATTAAAATTGACTGATGTCATCTAAGATAGTCAATGTAGTTGAACCAATTCTAGCTGATGCCTTGGGATGTGGTTGATATAGTTGAAAATATTTGAATTGTTAAGGACATATGCTCTAGATGATGGTGTCAAAAATTAACCTAACCAAGGTACTAAAACTTATGGTCGATAATGTACTATAATTTTAAGATATGACTGATGGCATGTATGTAGGATGATATAACATAGTAAAAGGTTGATACATTAAGATATAGATTTTAGAAGATAAGATGGCTGATGTAGTAAGAGACATAGTTGATGAAGTAGGCAGTTTTAAATAAAATTAGGTTTTATTTATTTTATTTTTAATTTAATCTAATTTTTAGATAGATCCCTAATTTGTGCTTTGTTGTTTGATATGTTATAGAGGCATTAGAGATTGTGGAGACTATTAGATGTTATGTGGTTACCATATTTATTGTAGTGGTTACTTGTAGTAGGTCGAGTGAATTTAATAGTGCTTAGATTCAGTCATATTATGGGAATTCAATGGATCCCACTTAATGTAGAGTTAGTCACCATTTTCTTAGGATCATGGGAGAGATTGACTAATACATTTCAATGGGTGGTGGATGGGGATACCATCAAGGTGGGTATTACTTTGGAGGATGTTCATGTAGTTTTAGGGTTCCCTATTATGGTAATAACTATGATATGCAACACCCCATATTTTTTTGATGAGAGGAAGGCATTATCTCTATGGGCCATAAGATCTAAGAGGTATGATGAATGAGGGTCACATGTTAGTTTATTTAATGTTTATATATGAACCATTTTAGATATGTGAAAGGTTCTTATTAGATATATGATAACTCAAGTGATCTATCATACATCATATGACAAAGCACCATTTTATATTATAGACTTGTGTCAATCTATGTTAGATCATGACACATTGTATGATTGAGTTTCAGTTAGTTGGGTGTAGTTAGTGCATGATTTGTATAATATTTTATCGATAGGCCAACAAATTATGGGGCTTATTATTATTTTTGGGGAGCTAGATTTATGATTTTTCCCTATGTATATATCATTAGGGTTGCCCCATACCATATATGATTCCCTTCCATGAGTGTGAATATGGTTGTATGATCATATTATGAAACATATTACCCATGTGTTTTCTTTACAGATAGTGCAATATGAGTAGATCATTTGGTAGCCATATGTGGGTACTGTGGATGCCTAACCATCATGGCCATCTATTGTGTAGGAACAAACATGAGTTAATATTATTGGGAACTATTCATGGTGGATATAACCTCAACCATGATATCATGTACTGGGTCAGTCTGGAATGCCACACCCAATAGCTCCTCTTGTGGTTCTAGCTTATTTATCTCATCCTGTGAGGGAGTGACATGATATGAGATGTGGAGGGGTAATTGATGAGGTATTAGTTATATGACCTTGTTGACCTAGGGTGGGGAAAAATTAATATAGTTGGTAGCAAGGAGAGGATACTTTATAATGAGGAGGATGTCAGGAACATACGAAACACTGGAAGCATACAGTTGATTACCAAACCAAGCAACTTAATATGCGAAAATTAACCAGAATCACAAGTAACTAGAATTCAAAATAACACAAGATATGAGAGATAATACACAACTTGTATTAATACTCATACATAAAAGAATACAATAAAGAAGATGCCACTTCTTCTCCACCACCTCTTCAGAGGCTTCCCACACCTCAAATGAACAGTAATTCTCTCCTCAAAGCTCTCTCTCTCAGGTCCCAACACACAACTCAAACACAGAGTTGGTGTTCACCTCCAGTGCTCCACGCACACCACAAGTGCTCCACGCACTCCATAAGTACTCAACGTACTTCAAGTAGATCTCCCATGAACCTGTAATAACCTGCACCTCAATAGACCATACTTATGGAAGGAACTCCCTTGCCTTCCTCTTTGCTCTATCTGAGTACACGCCTGTACTCCAAGTAGATCCTGCCTGATTTTGCTCCCTGTTGTGTTGCTATCCTATTTGATCTTGCACACCTGCAAATCAACCTGGTTCTGCACACCTGTGAACTTTGACCTTGCACACACATACACTTGCAGATCAACGATCTTACTTACCATGTAAATCTCCTATAAAAGGCCATGCTCACCTGATGACCAAGATCATACATACATGAAGAACCCTGCTGATTCTCCAATCCAGCACCTACACACCTGGTACTGTGGCACTAAGAAGAACACACCATAGCTCTACCTCACACACAGAAGGAGCTTATAAATTTCTCTCTTACTCTCTAGCACAAGTTTCCAATACAACCATGAGTCTATTATATAGATCTCATCCAAACAATAATTAGACATCTAATTACAATAATTAGATCCGCAGCTCTCAATCTATAATTAGCTCTCATCATGCAAACACTTGGTTTGTTAGCTAACTGCCCATAATAAACTCACAGTCGAACCACACAGGTGACCGATGTTGGTCCCTGTCTGCGTGGAGGTGACCGACGTCGGCCGATCCTTGACCGACGTCGGTTGCTTCTCTTCACTATCCTGCCAATGTCGACTGATCAGACCGACGCCGATTGCTCTGACACTCAGCAACCTTCAGCAACCCCTCCAATGGCCTTCTCCATGTCTGCATTAGTGAAGCTTTTAGCTCCATAACCTAACAATCTCCCACTTGGAGATAAATAGCTGCACTGTACCTGTACATGTACTCCATCTAATCTATTTCTTGGTTTGTATCCCTCTTCAAGATCAATCCTGAAGACAACCCACCACACATCCCATGGTGTACCTCCTATCATCTGAGTACCCTACCACATCTGAACCTACAAACACATGTAGTGAAGTCCTGACCCCGCATGTATACCTGCTGCTGGTCCCTCTCAAATACCTAAGAACCCACTTCCCCAAATTGGCTCCTAACTCTCTGACAGCTCCCACTGCATGGGAATACTCAGGTCTATACTAGACCTCATGTGATTTCAGACACTGTACCTATCCAGCCCTTAGTGTGCTCTGGCTCTGCATCCTGAACCTCACCAACCCCTGATTCACATCAGCTCCCACTGGAGACAAAATCAACCTGTGATCTCCATGTCTCCCATGTCAAAGAATTTCGCTGCTCCAAACTCCTCATGACATGCCACTGAACTAACCTTACCCGTAGCTCAACAAAACCCTGTATGTCTGAACCTGTACCAAGTTCATCCTCCACATACAGCAACAGGATAATGTTGCGACCATCATCCACCTGGTAAGATAAACACAATGGTTATATTGACATTGACTAAAGCCCTACTTTGTCATCCACCTGGTACCACCTGTCAGTCCTATCCCACTGTCCTGCAGCTCCCTCAAGACCATATGCCTGGTCTTCCATCTCACGTGTCCATTCACTCTATTCTTCAACTAAGGAATCCATTCGTCTCTGTGCTTTCTTCCTGCTGGCAACCCTACCAAAACTCCCGTTTGGTTCTTCATCATATCCCTGCCATGCTCTCACCTGTTTCCTGGATCCTTCCTGCTCTACAATCAACAACGAGTATAAAGAAAGGAACAATGAATTTGAGGGCCTACTTACGTCTTCAGTCCTCCGTATGGGTGTTTGAGACTCCTTGACAGCATGCTATCCACCCAAAATCCGTTACAGTGACCGACCTTGGTCACTCCACAGTCTGCATCTGACCGACATCGATTCCCATGCGTTTGTCCCTGACTACCAACCCTGCCGACGTCGGTCTTACCCTACTACCCGACATCACCGGCTTTGGTCTGCACGTGACCGACATCGGCACCTGTCTGTTCGACATTGGTTCCTCCTGACTGATGCCGGTACCTGTGTTCGCCTGTGAGTGATGACTTTTTACCCGTGAGCTCCTTTGAATCAAACCCATGTCCAAACTGCTCTGCTCAGAAGTATCCAGCCCCATCCACTGGTCTCTGTCTACCATCTCCTCCAAGTACACCAAGGCTTTCCAGTTCTTAAGCCTATCAAATATATCTGTCTTCCACTTAAGAACATGCATCTCCTTCCTGCTCATGTGACCAAGCCTACGAAGCCACGTCTCCGCAACAGAAGAAGAATCAGTAATATAAACAAGTAGATAAAGAGTACCTATTTTATTACCACCATCTAATTCAAGTGCATCCACTCTGAGAGTTCTTGTGCATCTCTCATCACCCAATCTTTCTAAAGAAATTAGCCATATCTCCAAACCTGGGACCTGCATGACCTTCATCAACACCTGTGTGTTGGCCGCCTACAATTTCAGCTTCACTTCCCCTTTGCCAATTCTTTGGCAAGGCTCACCAACTCCTCTACCTGGGGCTACATAGAAAGAGGCAACTGAATCTTTTATCCAAGATTCAACTTTATCCAAGAATCCTCCCAGAGCATCCTGTGCAACATAACCTGCAACATTTGCTTCTTCAGTTTCTTCATGCTGATCTGCTACCAACCAACAATATTCTTTTACCTGCTCTTTCTTTCCATGGGACCGTAAGTGACCATCTATGCTTTTCAACTCCTCCATTCTTAGCTTACTTTGATCTGTCGTTGCTCTACTCCCACTCAATCAGAAACCCCTGAGAGTGACCTGTAACCAAACACAAACCCTGCTTCCTGCAACCTGGCTTTGATACCACTTGTCAGGAACATACAAAACACCGGAAGCATACAGTTGATTACCAAACCAAGCAACTTAATATGCGGAAATTAACCAGAATCACAAGTAACTAGAATTCAGAATAACACAAGATATGAGAGACAATACACAACTTGTATTAATACTTATACAGAAAAGAATACAATAAAGAAGATGCCACTTCTTCTCCACCACCTCTTTAGAGGCTTCCCACACCTCAAGTGAACAGTAATTCTCTCCTCAAAGATCTCTCTCTCAGGTCCCAACACACAACTCAAACACAGAGTTGGTGTTCACCTCCAGTGCTCCATGCACACCACAAATGCTCCACGCACTCCACAAGTACTCAACGTACTTCAAGTAGATCTCCCATGAACCTGCAATAACCTGCACCTCAACAGACCATACTTATGGAAGGAACTCCCTTGCCTTCCTCTTTGATCTATCTGAGTACACACCTGTACTCCAAGTAGATCCTGCCTGATTCTGCTCCCTGTTGTGTTGCTGTCCTATCTGATCTTGCACACCTGTAAATCAACCTGGTTCTACACACCTGTGAACCTTGACCTTGCACACACATACACCTACAGATCAACGATCTTACTTACCATGCAGATCTCCTATAAAAGGCCATGCTCACTTGATGACCAAGATCATACATACATGAAGAACCCTGCTGATTCTCCAATCCAGCACCTACACACCTGGTACTGTGGCACTAGGAGGAACACACCATAGCTCTACCTCACACACAGAAGGAGCTTATAAATTGCTCTCTTACTCTCTAGCACAAGTTTCCAATACAACCATGAGTCTATTATATAGATCTCATCTAAACAATAATTAGACATCTAATTACAATAATTAGATCCGCAACTCTCAGTCTATAATTAGCTCTCATCATGCAAACACTTAGTTCGTTAGCTAACTGCCCGTAATAAACTCGCAGTCGAACCACACAGGCGACTGACGTCGGTCCCTGTCTGCCTGGAGGTGACCGATGTCGGCTGATCCCTGACCGACGTCGGTTGCTTCTCTTCACTATCCTGCCGACGTCGGCTGATCAGACCGACGCTGGTTGCTCTGACACTCAGCAACCTTCAGCAACCCCTCCAATGGCCTTCTCCATGTTTACATCAGTGAAGCTTTTAGCTCCACAACCTAACAGAGGATTAATGATAGTTGTTAGAAAACAATAATAAGTACATGCACGACCACTGAAACTACTAAAAACATGGAGACATCAACAAAGGTAGGCTTATCCATAGCCACAACCATAGTTACAGTTACAATAAGAAGATCATATAGTATATCCACATTTGAGTTGGATGACAGTGTGACATATGTAGTAGATTAAGACAAGTGTGTGTCATCCAACTAGGTCTTTATAGAGGCTTTACACCTCCTCAGGCACAAGACACTCATGAGCTATTAGGAACTCAAGCTGATGGTGCTATTGTGGGTGAGTAAAATGTGTTTATGTTAATTTATTAAATATATATAAATATAGGATAGATATATGTATGAGGTTTTGAATTACATATGATATTTGATGTTGTTTTGGTTTTCATTTTGTATATGATACAACAAAAGAGGTCCAATGGAAGACCTTGTGAAGATGACCCATCATGAAATTTTGGAGGATGTGATACCATAAAATGGTAATATATAATTAATTAATTTATTGGTGCCTTCAACCTAGGTTTATGCTAGGTGGTTTAGGTTGGTTAGGGAGGCTTCTCAAGAGATATGTATATTATCAGATGGAGCTCAAGTTGCAACACCACCAAGAGTTTGTAAGGGAGAGATACAAGAGTGTTAGGCACTAGCTCAAGAGAGAACCACTCATTTAGCTTTAGCAAGCTAGGTATCATGATTATATACCCAAATGTATAGGGGCAGGTGGATGGTCTATGACCACAGATATAGTCACTACAATAGACTATATAACTAGGGTATTCTCAGGATTCTATGGGTAGTGTAACATGTCTTCATGATGGATTTTAACGTTACAGATAGTTTTTTACAATGTATCATGAGATGTGTGTGTGTGTGTGTGTGTGTGTATATATATATATATATATATATATATATATATATATATATATATATATATATATATATATATATATATATATATATATATATATATATATATATATATATATAGAGAGAGAGAGAGAGAGAGAGAGAGAGAGAGAGAGAGAGAGAGAGAGAGAGAGAGAGAGAGAGAGAGAGAGAGAGAGAGAGAGAGAGAGAGAGAGAGAGAGAGAGAGAGAGAGAGGTGTTTCATTATGACTCATGGATGTTATCTATTGATATATTTTATTTTTATAAATGTATAATGTATGTTTTAATATTTTCCTTAAAATGTGAGAAATGGTTAAATATAATGAAAAATGAAAAATGAAAAATGAAAAAAAATTGTAAGTAGATAGAAAGTTTGAAAAATAATCATTGAAAGGTAAAAATTAATGTTAAACACATTGTAAAGGATGAGATATGTCAAACACTCTAAGTAAATGAAATAAAAATGATAAATTTTAAATTAGTATTTAAATTAGGAAATAATAGATGATGAATAGCGCAAACTAAAAATAATAATAAATAATG